>CM038675.1:838245273-838320175 GCA_021605145.1 Aegilops bicornis
TATCCAGAAATTCAGTATCATTTCCGATCAACAATATGTCATCCACATATAATATCAGAAATGCTATAGAGCTCCCACTCACTTTCTTGTAAATACAGGCTTCTCCAAAAGTCTGTATAAAACCATATGCTTTGATCACACTATCAAAGCGTATATTCCAACTCCGAGAGGCTTGCACCAGTCCATAAATGGATCGCTGGAGCTTGCACACTTTGTTAGTACCTTTAGGATCGACAAAACCTTCTGGTTGCATCATATACAACTCGTCTTTAAGATATCCATTAAGGAATGCAGTTTTGACATCCATTTGCCAAATTTCATAATCATAAAATGCGGCAATTGCTAACATGATTCTGACAAACTTAAGCATCGCTACGGGTAAGAAGGTCTCACCGTAGTCAACTCCTTGAACTTGTCGAAAACCTTTAGCAAGAAGTCAAGCTTTGTAGATAGTAACATTATCGTCAGCGTCAATCTTCTTCTTGAAAATCCATTTATTCTCTATGGCTTGTCGATCATCGGGCAAGTCAACCAAAGGCCACACTTTTTTCTCATACATGGATCCCATCTTAGATTTCATGGCCTCAAGCCATTTCGCAGAATCTAGGCTCATCATCGCTTCCTCATAGTTCATAGGCTCGTCATGGTCAAGTAACATGACTTCCAGAACAGGATTACCGTACCACTCTGGTGCGGATCGTACTCTGGTTGACCTACGAGGTTAAGTAGTAACTTGATCTGAAGTTTCATGATCATCATCATTAGCTTCCTCACTAATTGGTGTAGGAATCACTGGAACTGATTTATGTGATGTAGTACTTTCCAACTCGGGAGAAGGTACAATTACCTCATCAAGTTCTACTTTCCTCCCACTCACTTCTTTCGAGAGAAAGTCCTCTAGAAAGGATCCATTCTTAGCAACGAATAGCTTGCCTTCGGATCTGTGATAAAAGTTGTACCCAACAGTCTCCTTTGGGTATCCTATGAAGACACATTTCTCCGATTTGGGTTCGAGTTTATTAGGTTGAAGCTTTTTCACATAAGCATCGCAGCCCCAAACTTTAAGAAATGACAACTTGGGTTTCTTGCCAAACCACAGTTCATATGGTGTCGTCTCAACGAATTTAGATGGTGCCCTATTTAATGTGAATGCAGCCGTCTCTAAAGCATAACCCCAAAACGATAGCGGTAAATCAGTAAGAGACATCATAGATCGCACTGATGTCTACTATGCAACCTTCTTCTTGTAGACGTTGTTGGGCCTCCAAGTGCAGAGGTTTGTAGGACAGTAGAAAATTTCCCTCAAGTGGATTACCTGAGGTTTATCAATCCGTGGGAGGCGTAGGATGAAGATGGTCTCTCTCAAACAACCCTGCAACCAAATAACAAAGAGTCTCTTGTGTCCCCAACCCACCCAATACAATGGTAAATTGTATAGGCGCACTATTTTGGCGAAGAGATGGTGATACAAGTGCAATATGGATGGTAGATATAGGTTTTTGTAATCTGAAAATATAAAAACAGCAAGGTAACTAGTAATAAAAGTGAGCGAAAACGGTATTGCAATGCTTCAAAACAAGGCCTAGGGTTCATACTTTCACTAGTGCAAGTTCTCTCAACAATAATAACATAATTGGGTCATATAGCTATGCCTCAACATGCAACAAAGAGTCACTCCAAAGTCACTAATAACGGATAACAAACGAAGAGATTATTGTAGGGTACAAAACCACCTCAAAGTTATCCTTTCGGATCGTCTATTCAAGAGTCCGTAGTAAAATAACACGAAGCTATTCTTTCCGTTTGATCTATCATAGAGTTCGTACTAGAATAGCACCTTCAGATAAAAATCAACCAAAACCATAATGTCACCTTGATACTCCAATTTCACCTCAAGTACTGTGGGTATGATTATACGATATGCATCACACAATCTCAGATTCATCTATTCAACCAACACAAAGAACTTCAAAGAGTGCCCCAAAGTTTCTACTGGAGAGTCAAGACGAAAACGTGTGCCAACCCCTATGCATAAGTTCACAAGGTCACTTTGAACCCCAAGTTGATCACCAAAACATACATCAAGTAGATCACGTGAATATCCCATTGCCACCACAGATAAGCACATGCAAGATATACATCAAGTGTTCTCAAATCCTTAAAGACTCAATCCGATAAGATAACTTCAAAGGGAAAACTCAATCCATTACAAGAGAGTAGAGGGGAAGAAACATCATAAGATCCAACTATAATAGCAAAGCTCGCGATACATCAAGATCGTGCCATATAAAGAACACGAGAGAGAGATCAAACACATAGCTACTAGTACATACCCTCAGCCCCGAGGGTGAACTACTCCCTCCTTGTCCTGGAGAGCGCCGGGATGATGAAGATGGCCACCGGTGATGGTTCCCCCCTCCGGCAGGGTGCCGGAACAGGGTCTCGATTGGTTTTTGGTGGCTACAAAGGCTTGCGGCGGCGGAACTCCTGATCTAGGTTAAGTTATGGAAGTTTGTGAATTTATAAGAGAGGTTGGCGTCGAGAACAAGTCAGGGGGGCCATGATACGTCTCCAACGTATCTATAATTTTGTATTGTTCCATGCTATTATATTATCTTCATTGGATGTTTAATGGGCTTTAATATGCTCTTTTATATTATTTTCGGGACTAACCTATTAACCGAAGGCCCAATGCAAATTGCTGTTTTTTTGCCTATTTCAGTGTTTCGCAGAAAAGGAATATCAAACAGAATCCAAACGGAACGAAACCTTCGCGAGGATCTTTCTTGGAACAAACGCAATCCATGAGACTTGGAGTGGAAGTCGGAGACGGAACGAGGCGGCCACGAGGCAGGAGGGCCCGCCCAGGGGTGTAGGTGCGCCCCCACCCTCGTGGGCCCCTCGTAGCTCCACTAACCTACTTCTTTCGCCTATATTTACTCTTATACCCTGAAAACATCTAGGAGAGCCACGAAACCACTTTTCCACCACCGCAACCTTCTGTACCTGTGAGATCCCATTTTGGGGCCTTTTTCGGCGACTACGGGGGGGGGGGGGATTCGATCACGGAGGGCTTCTACATCAACACCATGGCCTCTCCGATGATTTGTGAGTAGTTTACCACAGACCTTTGGGTCCATAGTTATTAGCTAGATGGCTTCTTTTCTCTATTTGGTTCTCAATACAAAGTTCTCCTCGATGTTCTTGGAGATCTATTCGATGTAATACTTTTTGCGATGTGTTTGTCGAGATCCGATGAATTGTGGGTTTATGATCAAGATTATCTATGAATAATATTTGATTCTTCTCTGAATTCTTATATGCATAATTTGATATCTTTGCAAGTCTCTTCGAATTATCGATTTAGTTTGGCCTACTAGATAAATCTTTCTTGCAATGGGAGAAGTGCCTAGCTTTGGGTTCAATCTTGCGGTGTCCTTTCCCAGTGACAGCAGGGGCAGCAAGGCACGTATTGTATTGTTGCCATCAAGGCCAAAAAGATGGGGTTTATACTATATTGCTTGAGTTTATCCCTCTACATCATGTCATCTTGCTTAATGCGTTACTCTGTTCTTATGAACTTAATACTCTAGATGCATGATGGATAGCGGTTGATGTGTGGAGTAATATTAGTGGATGCAGAACCGTTTCGGTCTACTTGACACGGACGTGATGCCTATGTTCATGATCATGCCTAGATATTCTCATAACTATGCGCTTTTCTATCAGTTGCTCGGCAGTAATTTGTTCACCCACCGTAATATATGCTATCATGAGGGAAGCCACTAGTGAAACCTATGGCCCCGGGTCTATTTTACATCATATTAGTTTCCCGTCAACTAGCTATTTCTATCGCCGTTTATTTTGCAATCTTTACTTTCCAATTTATACAACAAAAATACCAAAAATATTTATCTTATTATCTTTATCAGATCTCACTTTTGCAAGTGGCCGTGAAGGGATTGACAACCCCTTTATCGCGTTGGTTGCAAGGTTCTTGATTGTTTGTGCAGGTACTAGGCGACTTGCGTGTAGTTCCTCTCTGGATTGATACCTTGGTTCTCAAAAACTGAGGGAAATACTTACGCTACTTTGCTGCATCACCCTTTCCTCTTCAAGGGAAAACCAACACATGCTCAAGAGGTAGCAAGAAGGATTTCTGGCGCTGTTGCCGGGGAGATCTACCATTACAAAAAATATGTCAACTAGTGACCTTCTCTTAGTGACCCTAGCTGAATTGGTCGTAAATCCACGGCCATTTCGCTTGGAAGGGCTCAAACCCTGAATTGCCTTACACCAAATGGTAATAAAGTAGACAAGAGTGGTCCATGACCTTATTTCTACCTGATTACGACCAATATAAATGGTCATGAGGTTGTGAACGTGGATGCATTAGTACTTATTGCTATGACTAGGCGCCACCTCATGGGCTTTTGCCTATGTGTCATGTCCATGTGTCAATTTTTGCCCTAGGTTGTGAAGCAACCTATATTTCTGTCATTCCCAAAATTCCCCAAAAAATCTCATAAATTCTTTGGGTCATATCTTCGTCAAATATGTAAAAATCCTTCCTTGCCTAGTTCAAAAATAATTCAACAATATTCATTTTCCTATTCTGTTCACAACATGTCTTTATGAAGGAAGTGCTATTTATATATCCTTGATTGCCCTCGAAATTGTTGGGCACCATTTCCTATCCAAATCATTGCTCATGACAAAATTCAGCTCCATTTTCCTACAGTGCTTTCCTATGCCCAAATAACCATCCTCCACCAAATTTCAACTCAATCCATTCATTATTTTGAGCCCAGCTTCAACATTCATATTTTTGTCTAGTGTGGTACTTTGCAAAGCAAGTAGCACCTAGGATCCTCCTTTTGAGCTGAAAATTTGTGAAGACATTGTTCTTATTAGATTATCATCCTCAGCCAAAACTCACGCCCATTGGCCATGTGCATTTCCCGTACCGCCAATCAAACACTTGGCTGCTAATTCATCTTTGAGCATAGGTCGGTCTCCTCGTGAGATTCTTCGGTTGTAATTTTCTTCCTAGCACCTACCTGGGGAGTGCCCAACCCACTAGACATGCTTATGCCTCCCAGAACGCAAGACAACACCAAGGTCATGCGGTGACCACGCGGCGGGCATGCGAGTTTACGCTCTTTGGAGTTGGGGCCCAGGGCCACCATCCAAACCTCAACATATCGCCACCAAACCATGTATTTATTCTTAAATAGATGCTTATGTAACTATAAATGATTTTTGGAAAAAATAAGGAGCAAAAAATAAGGTAGCTGCAGTTCAAATTTGACCCGCTTCCAGCTGAATCTGCGGAAATTTGTGTTTTTCACCAGAGGTGGATCAAAACTTTTGAAACCCAACCATTTTGTCAATTGTGCATTAAATATGGACTAGTATTTTATAAAATTGATTAGGTCCAATTTTGCAACAAAAATATGGTAGGTCATTCACAAAAAAAAACTCATTTCGGGCACTCAAAAAATGGAAAATAAATTTTCCGTGCAAAGAAAATGAAAACTATGGGATCATTTGAACAAACTATGCCACGAATGTGGCCATAAGATTGATCATTTGGCTTGAAAGCCATGAATCTTCACGCATGATAGCGCACTTCTGAGAACACTTTTTTTAAAATAATTGCCGTATTACAAGTTTATTATTTTTCCTGGAAACTCGGTCATATATAATGACACAATGCGAAGATTTTCCAATTTTCGATTTTTTTTTATTTTTTATGCCCGTTTCAAAATGCGGTCAAAACGGCGGGCATTACCGTTCGTAGCTAGTGGTTGAATCTTGGAATTTTTTTGGTGTTTCTCTGATTAAATAGATACCTATGTACCTAGAAATGATTTTTGGAAGAAAAAAATAGAGCAAACTATGAGGCAGCTGCAGTTTAAATTTGACCCGCTTCCAACTAAATCGGCGGAAATTTGTCTATTTCACCAGAGCTGGATCAAAACTTTTGACACCAAACCATTTGGTCAATTGTGCATTAAACATGGCCTCATATTTTATAAAATTGATTAGGTCCAATTTTGCAACAAAAATATGGTAGGCCCTTCACAAAAAAACCTCATTTCGGGCACTCAAAAAATGGAAAATGAATTTTCCGTGAAAAGAAAATGAAAACTCCCTTAGGCAAAATTGTTTGGATTTCCAAGATGCACCCTTGTGCACATTATGAGATCATTTGAACAAACTATGCCATGAATGTGGCCATAAGATTGATCCTTTGGCTTGAAAGCCTTGAATCTTCACGCATGATAGCTCATTTCTGAGAACACTTTTTTTTATAAAAATAATCCGTATTACAAGTTTATTATTTTTCCTGGCAACTAGGTCACATATAATGACACAATGCGAAGGTTTTCCAATTTTTTTATTTTTTTTATTTTCCATGCCCGTTTCAAAATATGGTCAAAACGGCGGGCATGACCGTTCCTAGCTAGTTGTTGAATCTTGGAAAACTTTTGATGTTTATCTTATTTACTAGATACTTTTGTATCTAAAAATGATTTTTGTGAAAAAAATAGTACACTATGAGGCAACTGCAGTTCAAATTTGACCCGCTTCCAGCTGAATCGGCAAAAAAATGTCTTTTTCACGAGAGGTGGATCAAAACTTGTGACACCCAACCATTTGGTCAACTGTGCATTAAATATGCCCTAGTATTTTGGAAAATTGATTTGGTCCAATTTTGCAACAATTATTTGGTAGGTCCTTCATAAAAAAACTCATTTTGGTCACTCGGAAAATGAAAAATGATTTTTTTTCGTCCAAAGAAAATGAAAAATTCCTTAGACAACATTGTTTGCCATTCCAAGATGCACCCTTGTGAACAATATGAGATCATTCAATGCGAGGGGCGTCGAATCTCATGGTGTGGGGCAGTGATGCGTGGCGCTGCTGGCTGGCTGGTAGTGGCCACCGGTCATGCGTGGCGCCGCAAGGTCGTCGGGGGTTGCAGCAGAAGGTGATGCTGCAATAGTCAGCGGTGATGCAACAGAGCATCGCCGGGGACCGCCGGTGCTATGATCCAACATCGTCGGGACCGACAGAGTTGCAATGAAGCAGTGTCGGGCCGCTAGTGTTTTGATTTTCTAGCTTAATTGTAAACGGTTGTGATCTTGACATTTTAGTTAATTGTAAACAAGTTGTGGACTAATATTTTTGAAAACAGTTGTGGTCCTTTTTACAAGACAGATTTGTAGTTTTTTCTTAAAAAACATAAAAAATTTGGGTTCAAATTTTGAAGATTCCAGCACAAAACAACCGGCCAATAATAAGCGAGGAACCACAATCACGCGGATCACCCAGTCCGAAGCGACCTGAGCCATCCATCACACATCCATCAACGGCGGAGCGTCTCCCGAGAAACCCAAACCCAAACCCTAACCCACCCACCCATTCCCCAGATCCGATCGAGGCACCCCGCCGCCCCCGCCTTCCTCTCCCTCGTCTCATCTTTCTCCCAGATCCGATTGAGGCACCGCCGCCACCCCCACCCATCACCGCCGACCTCTCCACCATCTCCTCCCCGTCCCCCATTGCGCCGCCATCCACCTCGTCGCCTCCCATCTCCTCCCTCCCCCTCCCTCCCCCACCTTCCCCTTTCGTCCCTCCTTCCCCACCCCCACAACAAGATCGCCGATGCGACGACAACAACGACGGCGGGGTACCGGGCGGCAAGACGCGAAGAGGGCGACGCTGAGGCTGACCAATCCAACGAGCCAGTGAGCGATCCCCAGATGGAGTCGGTCCGTCAGCGCCGGCGGAGGGCGCACACGACGGACGAGGCGGAGGCTGTGCGACGCAAGGCCTAGTGCCAGCTGCGGCTGTCGGCGTGGGTGCCGCCGTGGAACACCGTCATGCTCACGGTCGCCAGCCCAGAGCAGGTCGCGCTCTACGCCCGCCAGCTCACGCGCGCGCGCCGCCGAGTCCGCTTCCCGCCCTCCACCGCCGCCCTCGCCGTCCCGGACCCCGACGGCGCCCGCATCGGCTCCGGCGCTGCCACGCTCCATGCTGTCGCCTCCCTCGCCCGCCACCTAGTCTCCCAGGTCAGGAACAGGAGCCTGATCTTTAGTTCGTCAGTGTCTGCTAGATCTTCATCACTAGATTGCCGATCTGATTTCTCAACTGCTGATGGATCAGATAGCATGGACCCGTACGTGATCCTCACCTGCCACAGCCAAGAGCAGAAGAGCACCGTCGCATCAGGTACATATATATACCCAGACCCAGTCATCATCCACTGGAAATCATTCTGGTCTCATCTCACAAGATTCGATTTAACCGATCGATGTAACAGGAGCGGGGAGCGATCCCGAATGGAACGAGACCTTCTTCTTTGCCGTCTCCGGCGACGCCCTGGAGCTCAGGGTCAAGATCCTCTCGGCGGACGACCTCGTCGGAGAAGCATGGCAAGTACCAGACCAACACCCCTCCTGTACTATCGGATCCAAGTGCAAGCGTTAGACTAGTAGTACCATAGTACTGCTCCAACCTGGCACATTATTATTCCTGCAGAGATTAAGAACACCTGTTTCAGCTAATGGTTCTGAACTTTTAACTGAAATTTCTTCAGGATCCCGCTGGAGGCTGCTGGTTCTTCATGTGTTTGTGTGATGATTTTTCGAATCTCTTGCAGACTGGGGTGTGCAGTACTTCCGCAGGTGCCACAGATCTGGAGCCTGATGTTGCTGCTGAAGAGCAGAGCGATCAAGCTCCCCCAAAGGGACATCTAGAGGGCCTTACTCATCAGGTGAGCAGATGTTTGCCCGAGCGTTGTGAGATGGTAGTTGGTAGTGGGATAGGCTGCTGTCCTCGTTGGGTAGAATGTCTGCCTCGCCCTGATTTGGTCTGTGTGTCGTGCCTGTGTTTCGATGCTAGTAAGATTGCCAGAATCCAGCAACAGATTCTAATACTGTATAGATGTTGTTGGCCAACTTTTTTATAAACCGAACACCAGTAAGAAAAGGCCTATGCAGTATTGCTTAGTCTATACCTAATACTCTACAGATTTTGCAACCTGATATGATCAGCGGAGAATAAAACAGTGGAAGTGCCTGCCAGTAGCACCATGATAACCTTTGCATACTAGTAGCTGCTATACATGTCCAGATTTCACCGTGAGTAGTTATTCTAGGCATAGAAGCTGAACCCATCTTCAACAGTTATTCTAAACACATATTTTGATTTGTGACCTGTTAATGAAGTATTGGTTGGTTGTGAGAACAATGCTTGCGTTTTAGCTACTGCCACTTTGAGCTGCTGTAGCTTGTACTTATCAATTCCAGCTGGGTTTACATATTGCATTTCTGGAGCAGTCGATCGACATTTCTAATTTTTTTTTGATATATAAGATGAACAAATGTTATGTTTAAAGTGTGAGCTGACTAGTAATCCTAGAGAGAACCAGCTCCATTTTTGCAAATGTTGTGGTACATTATATGGTTTCTTTAGCTATGCAATGGCACACTTATATTTTAATTTTCTGTCTAGTGTATGGTTTCATTCTCAATTATGGTGCCTCTGGTTGATGCAGGTGCACATGAGAGTTCTGGATGACATGGTCTCCTTTTCGGCATGTGCAAGTGTCGGGTGGTGCTTGCCTACATGGTTTACGGCAAGCTGCAGTTCAGGTGGGCGCTCCAGCTCTCCCTTCTTATGCTATACATCCAGGTACACCCTTCCATCACATATCAATGCCCGCTGGATAAATATCAAGAGTTGATAGCTGATCTGTAGCAAATATAGCTGTGTGTAAGGAGCAGCTGCGTGTAACTTCTTTACTTGGTTCCTCTTTTACAGGAGCTCCAGGCCTAAGAAAGTTGGAAGTGCGAAGGCGTGAAGAAGAGCACGAAGCCGTGAGGTGCTACTCAGCAAAGAGTTGTCTGCTCTATTTGACTGTAATATTGTAATATTGTAATAGCTGGTATACCTGGGTTGTAATAGTCTACTGAAATTGTAAGACACTAATCTAGTGTTATTTGACGAATTTCACATGTTCTCTTATTTGTTTGGAATATTTGATTATGAATGTGATTTGATAGTGTGTGAGATGGCAACCTGACCAGTGCAACCCTCTTGTGAAATAATATGACTAGTTTGTAACTTTCTTATGTGTGGGATCAATATATGAGATTAACATGACTAGTGGGACCAGCAACAAAATATAATTTCCAAAAATATATAATTAATAGATTGTAAAAGGCCAAAGCCCAGAGATAAAAAGGCTGAAATATTGGGCTTGGCCCATGTAGCCCAACATAATTCATAGGAAAAATAATAATAATAAAAGGCCGAATTGTTGGGCTAGGCCCATGTAGAAAACCGAATTGGACCGGGCTCATTCTTGTGCCACATCAGCTTGCCACGCTGGATGCCTATGTGGCCTGGGGAGGTTGCTAGTGACCAAAAATTTGGTCGTGGAACCAACAACCTTTTACAGAAGGTCAATAATTTCAGTTTACGACCGCCAGCTTTTGACCTTCTGGTTTTGGTCACAAAAAGGTCGCAAATGAAGAACTATGACCTTTCAGAGACCAATAGTAAGGGTCACAAGTTGACATATTTCTTGTAGTGGACGCACAAGTCAAGACATACCATGTGCCAGTCACAAACTCGTATCCCTCGCATTACATTATTTGCCATTCGCCTCTTGTTTTCCTCTCCTGCACTTCACCCTTGCCGTTTTATTCGCCCCTTTTTTCGTTTGTCTCTTTTCGCTTGTTTCTTCTGTGCTTGTGTGTTGGATTGATTGTTTGTCACGATGGCTCAAGATAATACTAAGTTATGTGACTTTTCCAATACCAACAACAATGATTTTATTAGCACTCCGATTGCTCCTATTACCGATGCTAAATCTTGTGAAATTAATGATGCTTTGTTGAATCCTGTCATGATAGATCAATTTTCTGGCCTTCCTAGTGAAGATGCCGCTACCCATCTAAACAACTTTATTGATTTGTGTGATATGCAAAAGAAGAAAGATGTGTACAATGATATTGTTAAATTCAAGCTATTTCCGTTTTTGCTTAGAGTTCCTGCTAAAACTTGGTTCTCTTCTTTGCCTAAAAATAGTATTGATTCATGGAATATGTGCAAAGATGCTTTTATCTCTAAGTATTTTCCTCCCGCTAAGGTTATCTCTCTTAGAAATGACATTATGAATTTTAAGCAACTTGATCATGAGCATGTTGCACAAGCCTGGGAGAGGATGAAATTGATGATACATAATTGCCCTACACATGGTTGAATTTATGGATGATTATACAAAAAATTTATGCCTGATTGAATTTTGCTTCTAGAAATCTTTTAGATTCGGCTACAGGAGGCACTTTTATGGAAATCACTTTAGGAGAAGCTACTAAACTCCTAGATAATATTATGGTTAGTTATTTTCAATAGCACACCGAAAGATCTACTAGTAAAAAGGTTCATGTGATTGAAGAGATTAATATTTTGAGTGGAAAGATGGATGAACTTATGAAATTGTTTGCTAATAAGAGTGTTTCTTCTTATCGTAATGATATGTCTTTGTCCACTTTGATTGAGAATAATAATGAATCTATGGATGTGAATTTTGTTGGTAGGAACAATTTCGGTAACAACGCCTATAGAGGAAATTTTAATTCTAGGCCGTTTCCTAGTAATTCCTCTAATAATTATGGTAATTCCTACAACAACTCTTATGGAAATTTTAATAATATGCCCTCTGATTTTGAGACTAGTGTTAAAGAATTTATGAATTCGCAAAAGAATTTCAATGCGTTGCTTGAAGAAAAATTGCCTAAGATTAATGTGTTGGCTAGGAACGTGGATAGAATTTCTCTTGATGTCAATTCTTTGACTTAGATTTATTCCACCTAAGCATGATATCAATGAGTCCCTCAAAGCCATGAGAATTTCCGTTGATGAGTGCAGAGAAAGAACCGCTAGGATGCATGCTAAAAAAGATTGATTTGTGAAAGTGTGTTCTTCTAGTTTTCATGATAAGAACAATGAAGATCTAAAAGTGATTAATGTGTCTCCTATTAAATATTTGTTTTCCAATATTAATCTTGATAAAGATGGGACTGGAGATGAGTCAACTTTAGTTAAAAGGTGTCCCATTGATTCGGAGTTTTTAGATCTTGATGCAAAAATTAATAAAAGTGGGATTGCAGAGGTCAAAACTTTACATAACAATGAACCCACTATTTTGGATTTCAAGGAATTTAATTATGATAATTGCTCTTTGATAGATTGTATTTCCTTGTTGCAATCCTTGTTAAATTCTCCGCATGCTTATAATCAAAATAAAGCTTTTACTAAACATATCGTTGATGCTTTAATGCAATCTTATGATGAAAAACTTGAATTAGAAGTTTCTATTCCTAGAAAACTTTATGATGAGTGGGAACCTACTATTAAAATTAAGATTAAAGACCATGAATGCTATGCTTTATGTGATTTGGGTGCTAGTGTTTCCACGATTCCAAAAACTTTGTGTGATGTGTTAGGTTTCCGTGAATTTGATGATTGTTCTTTAAATTTGCACCTTGCGGATTCCACCATTAAGAAACCTATGGGAAGGATTAATGATGTTCTTATTGTTTAAAATAGGAATTATGTGCCCGTAGATTTCATTGTTCTTGATATAGATTGCAATCCTACATGTCTTATTATTCTTGGTAGACCTTTCCTTAGAACGATTGGTGCAATTATTGATATGAAAGAAGGAAATATTAGATTCCAATTTCCATTGAGGAAGGGCATGGAACACTTTCGTAGGAAGAAAATTAAATTACCTTATGAATATATTATGAGAGCCACTTATGAATTGCATACCAAAGATGGCAATACCTAGATCTATTCTTGTTTTTATGCCTAGCTAGGGGCGTTAAACGATAACGCTTGTTGGGAGGCAACCCAATTTTATTTTTGTTCCTTGCTTTTTGTTCCTGTTTAGTAATTAATAATTCATCTAGACTCTTTTTAGATGTAGTTTTATGTTTTAATTAGTGTTTGTGCCAAGTAGAACCTTTGGGAAGACTTGGGTGAAGTCTTTGCGATCTTGCTGTAAAAAACAGAAACTTTAGCGCTCACGAGATTAGCTGCCATTTTTTACTGGAGAGCGCTTTTAGGTCGATTATTTTTTTAATATGATTAATAGATAAATTCCTCACGTCCACCAATTTATTTCAGAATTTTTGGAGTTCCATAAGTATACGTTTGATACAGATTACTACAGACTGTTCTGTTTTTGACAGATTCTGTTTTTCGTGTGTTGTTTGCTCATTTTGATGAATCTATGGCTAGTATCGGGGGGTATGAACCATATAGAAGTTGGAATACAGTAGGTTTCACACCAATATAAATATAGAATGAGTTAATTACAGTACCTTAAAGTGGTGTTTTGTTTTCTTACACTAACGAAGCTCATGAGATTTTATGTTTAAGTTTTGTGTTGTGAAGTTTTCAAGTTTTTGGGTAAAGATTTGATGGATTTCAGAATGAGTGGCAAGAGCCTAAGCTTGGGGATTCTCAATGCACCCCAAGGTAAAATTCAAGGACAACAAAAATCCTAAGCTTGGGGATGCCTCGGAAGGCATCCCTTCTTTCGTCTTCGTCTATCGGTAACTTTACTTGAGGCTATATTTTTATTCACCACATGATATGTGTTTTGCTTGGAGCATATTATATGATTTGAGTCTTTGCTTTTTAGTTTACTACAATCATCCTTGCTGTACACACCTTTTGGGAGAGATACACAAGAATCGGAATTTATTAGAATACTCTATGTGCTTCACTTATATCTTTTGAGCAAGATAATTTTGCTCTAGTGCTTCACTTATATCTTGTTAGAGCACGGTGGTGATTTTATTTTATAGAAATTATTGATCTCTCATTCTTCACTTATATTATTTTGAGAGTCTTTTAGAACAGCATGGTAATTTGCTTTGGCTATAAAATTAGTCCTAATATGATAGGCATCCAAGATGGGTATAATAAAAACTTCCATATAGGGTGCACTGAATACTATGAGAAGTTTGATACTTGATGATTGTTTTTAGATATGAAAATGGTGATATTAGAGTCGTGCTAGTTGATTAATTGTGAATTTGAGAAATACTTGTGTTGAGGTTTCCAAGTCTCATAGCATGCACGTATGGTAACCGTTGTGTAACAAATTTGAAGCATGAGGTGTTTCTTTGATTTTCCTCCTTATGAGTGGCGGTCGGGGACGAGTGATGGTCTTTTCCTACCAATCTATCCCCCTAGGAGCATGCGCGTAGTGCTTGGTTTTGATGACTTGTAGATTTTTGCAATAAGTATGTGAGTTCTTTATGACTAATGTTGAGTCCATGGATTATACGCACTCTCACCTTTCCATCATTGCTAGCCTTTTCGGTACCGTGCATTGCCCTTTCTCACCTTGAGAGTAGGTGCAAACTTCGCCGGTGCATCCAAACTCTGTGATATGATACGCTCTATCACACATAAACCTCCTTATATCTTCCTCAAAATAGCCACCATACCTACCTATTATGGCATTTCCATAGCCATTCCGAGATATATTGCCATGCAACTTTCCACCGTTCCTTTTATTATGACACGCTTCATCATTGTCATATTGCCTTGCATGATCATGTAGTTGACGTTGTATTTGTGGCAAGGCCACCATGCATAATTTTTCATACATGTCACTCTTGATTCATATCCCGGTACACCGCCGGAGTCACTCATATGGAGTCTTATTTTGTTCTACTATTGAGTTGTAATCCTTGAGTTGTAAATAAATAGAAGTGTGATGATCATCATTATTAGAGCATTGTCCCGTGTGAGGAAATAAAAAAAGAATAGAAAGGCCAAATAAAAAAAGAGAAGGCCCAAAAATAGAGAGAAAAAGAGAGAAGGGACAATGCTACTATACTTTTTCCACACTTGTGCTTCAAAGTAGCATCATGATCTTCATGATAGAGAGTTCCTTATTTTGTCACTTTCATATACTAGTGGGAATTTTTTAATTTTAGAACTTGGCTTATATATTCCCTCAATGGGATTCCTCGAATTCACAAATTCACAACTACTCAATTAGCATGACTCTAATATTACTACCTCCATATCTCAAAACAATTATCAAGCATCAAACTTTTCTTAGTATTCAACACACTCATAAGAATTCTTACAAATCTTGTATGCCTAGCATATTAAGATTATTTAAACAAATGACCATGCTATTTAAGAATCTCAAGATAATCTAAGTGAAGCATGAGAGTTCATATATTTCTTCAAAATAAAACCACCGCTGTGCTCCAAAAAGATATAAGTGAAGTACTAGAGCAAAAACAAACTACCCCGAAAGATATAAGTGAAGATCAATGAGTAGACGGATAATTATGCAATTATGTGAAGACTCTCTAACACTTAAGAATTTCAGATCTTGGTATTTTATTCAAACAGCAAGCAAAAACTAACAAAAGGAAATGACGCTCCAAGCAAAACACATATCATGTGGTGAATAAAAATATAGCTCCAAGTAAAGTTACCGATGAACGAAGACGAAAGAGGGGATGCCATCCGGGGCATCCCCAAGCTTAGGATTTTGGTTGTCCTAGAATATTACCTTGGGGTGCCTTGGGCATCCCAAAGCTTAGGCTCTTGCCACTCCTTATTCCATAGTCCATCGAATCTTTACCCAAAACTTGAAAACTTCACAACACAAAACTTAACAGAAAACTCGTGAGCTCCATTAGCGAAAGAAAACAAACCACCACTTAAAGGTACTGTAATGAACTCATTCTTTATTTATATTGGTGTTAAACCTACTGTATTCCAACTTCTCTATGGTTTATAAACTATTTTACTAGCCATAGATTCATCAAAATAAGCAAACAACACACAAAAAACAGAATCTGTCAAAAACAGAACAGTCTGTAGTAATCTGTATCAAACGTATACTTATGGAACTCCAAAAATTCTAAAATAAATTGGTGGACCTGAGGGATTTGTCTAGTAATCATCTGAAAAAAGAATCAACTAAATATCACTTTCCAGTGAAGAGTTTTAGCTAATCTCGTGAGCGCTAAAGTTTCTGTTTTTTATAGCATGATCATAAAGACTTCACCCAAGTCTTCCCAAAGGTTCTACTTGGCACAAACACTAATTAAAACATAAAACCACATCTAAACAGAGGCTATATGGATTATTTATTACTAAACAGAACCAAAAAGCAAGAAACTAAAATAAAATTGGGCCTCCCAACAAGCGCTAACGTTTAATGCCCCTAGCTAGGCATGATGATTTCAATGATGCTCACAAAAAGATAAGAATTGAAACATACAGAGAGCATCATGAAGAATATGACTAGCACATTTAAGTCTAACCCACTTCCTATGCATAGGGATTTTGTGAGAAACCAACTTATGGGAACAATAATCAACTTGCATAGGAAGGTAAAACAAGCATAACTTCAAAACTTTAAGCACATAGAGAGGAAACTTGATATTATTGCAATTCCTACAAGCATATGTTCCTCCCTCATAATAATTTTCAGTAGCATCATGAATGAATTCAACAATATAACCAGCACCTAAAGTATTCTTTTCATGATCTACAAGCATAGAAAATTTACTACTCTCCACATAAGCAAAATTCTTCTCATCAATAGTAGTGGGAGCAAACTCAACAAAATAGCTATCATGTGATTGAAAATTAAGATCAAGATGACAAGTTTCACGGTTATCATTATTATTTATAGCATACGTGTCATCACAATAATCATCATAGATAGGAGGCATGCTTTCATCATAGTAAATTTGCTCATCAAAGCTTGGGGGACAAAAAATATCATCTTCATCAACATAGCATCCCCAAGCTTGTGGCTTTGCATATCATTAGCATCATGGGTATTCAAAGAATTCATACTAACAACATTGCAATCATGCTCATCATTCACATATTTTATGCCAAGCATTCTATGTAATTCTTCTTCTAGTACTTGAGCATAATTTTCCTTCCCATCATACTCACGAAAGATATTAAAAAGATGAAGCGTATGAGACAAACTCAATTCCATTTTTTGTAGTTTTCTTTTATAAACTAAACTAGTGATAAAACAAGAAACTAAAAGATTTGATTGCAAGATCTAAAGATATACCTTCAAGCACTCACCTCCCCGGCAACGGCGCCAGAAACTGCTTGATGTCTATTACGCAACCTTCTTCTTGTAGACGTTGTTGGGCCTCCAAGTGCAGAGGTTTGTAGGACAGTAGCAAATTTCCCTCAAGTGGATGACCTAAGGTTTATAAATCCGTGGGAGGCATAGGATGAAGATGGTCTCTCTCAAGCAACCCTGCAACCAAATAACAAAGAGTCTCTTGTGTCTCCAACACACCCAATACAATGGTAAATTATATAGGTGCACTAGTTCGGCGAAGAGATGGTGATACGAGTGCAATATGGATGGTAGATATAGGTTTTTGTAATCTGAAAATATAAAAACAGCAAGGTAACAAACGATAAAAGTGAGCATAGACGATATGGCAATGATAGGAAACAAGGCCTAGGGTTCATAATTTCACTAGTGCAAGTTCTCTCAACAATAATAACATAATTGGATCATATAACTATCCCTCAACATGCAACAAAGAATCACTTCAAAGTCACTAATAGTGGGGAACAAATGAAGAGATTATGGTAGGGTACGAAACCACCTCAAAGTTACTCTTTCCAATCAATCCGTTGGGCTATTCCTATAAGTGTCACAAACAGCCCTAGAGTTCATACCAGAATAACACCTTAAGACACAAATAAACCAAAACCCTAATGTCACCTAGATACTCCATTGTCACCTGAAGTATCCGTGGGCATGATTATATGATATGCATCACACAATCTCAATTCATCTATTCAAACCAACACATAGAACCTCAAAGAGTGCCCCAAAGTTTCTACCGGAGAATCACGATTTAAAAACGTGTGCCAACCCCTATGCATAGGTTCATGGGCGGAACCCGCAAGTTGATCACCAAAACATACATCAAGTGAATCACGTGATATCCCATTGTCACCACAGATACGCATGGCAAGACATACATCAAGTGTTCTCAAATCAGTAAAGACTCAATCCGATAAGATTACTTCAAAGGGAAAACTCAATCCATTACAAGAGAGTAGAGGGGGAGAAGCAACAGAAGATCCAACTAAAGCTCGCGATACATCAAGATCGTGCCAAATCAAAAACACGAGAGAGAGAGAGAGAGAGAGAGAGAGAGAGAGAGAGAGCAAACACATAGCTACTGGTACATACCCTCAGCCCCGAGGGTGAACTATTCCCTCCTAGTCATGGAGAGCGCTGGGATGATGAAGATGGCCACAGGTGAGGGTTCCTCCCTCCGGCAGGGTGCCGGAACAGGGTCCCGATTGGTTTTTGGTGGCTCTAGAGGTTTTGCGGCGGCGGAACTCCCGATCTGATCTCTGTTCTGGAAGTTTTAGGGTACGTGGAGTTATATAGGCGGAAGAAGCACGTCAGGGGAGCCACGAGGGCCCCACGAGGCAAGGGGCGCACCCCCCACCCTCGTGGCTTCCTCGTTCCTTCCTTGACGTGGGGTCCAAGTCCATCGGGTAGCTTTAGTTCCAAAAATAACTTATCTAGTTGATTTCGTTCCATTTCGACTCCGTCTGATATTCCTTTTCTTCAAAACACTGAAATAGGCAAAAAAATAGCAAATCTGGGTTGGGCCTCCGGTTAATAGGTTAGTCCCAAAAGTAATATGAAAGTGGAAAATATAGCATGGAGCAATCAAAAATTATAGATACATTGGAGACATATCACTATGCGCTTTTCTATCAATTGATCGGCAGTAATTTGTTCACCCACCGTAATATATGTTATCATGAGAGAAGCCACTAGTGAAACATATGGCCCCCGGATCTATTTTACATCATATTAGTTTCTCGTCAACTAGCTATTTCTGTCGCCGTTTATTTTGCAATCTTTACTTTCCAATCTATACAACAAAAATACCAAAAATATTTATCTTATTATCTTTATCAGATCTCACTTTTGCAAGTGGCCGTGAAGGGATTGACAACCCCTTTATCACGTTGGTTGCAAGGTTCTTGATTGTTTGTGCAGGTACTAGGCGACTTGTGTGTAGTCTCCTACTGGATTGATACCTTGGTTCTCAAAAACTGAGGGAAATACTTACGCTACTTTGCTGCATCACCCTTTCCTCTTCAAGGGAAAACCAACGCATGCTCAAGAGGTAGAACCCCACAGGGAGTCCACGAGGCAGGGGGCGCGCCCCAGGGGGGTGGGCGCACCCTCCACCCTTGTGGGGCCCACGGGACTCCCCTCCCTAACTCTGTTCCAGTATTTTTTATATTTGCAGAGAAAATCTCCGTTGATTTTCAGCGCATTCCGAGAACTTTTATTTCTGCACAAAAGCAACACCACGATAGTTCTGCTAAAAACAGCGTCAGTCTAGGTTAGTTCTAACCAAATCGTACCAAAATCATGTGGAAATATTATAAACATGGCATGAATACATCAAAAATTGTAGATATGTTGGAGACGTATCACGCACCATATCTAATAAAGTAAGATTACGGCGTTCGGACTCACCATTACGTTGTGGTGTTCCAGGTGGCGTGAGTTGCGAAACTATTCCACATTGTTTCAAATGAAGACCAAACTCATAACTCAAATATTCACCTCCACGATCAGATCGTAGAAATTTTATTTCCTTGTTACAATGATTTTCCACTTCACTCTGAAATTCTTTGAACTTTTTAAATGTTTCAGACTTATGTTTCATCAAGTAGATATACCCATATATGCCCAAATCATATGTGAGGGTTGGAAAATAACGATAGCTGCCACGAGCCTCAACACTCGTCGGACCGCATACATCAGTATGTATTCTTTCCAATAATTCAGTTGCTCGCTCCATTGTTCTGGAGAATGGAGTCTTAGTCATCTTGCCAATGAGGCATGGTTCGCAAGCATCAAGTGATTCATAATCAAGTGATTCATAATCAAGTGATTCCAAAAGCCCATCAGCATGGAGTTTCTTCATGCGCTTTACACCAATATGACCTAAAAGGCAATGCCACAAATAAGTTGCACCATCATTATTAACCTTGCATCTTTTGGCTTCAATATTATGAATATGTATATCACTACAATCGAGATTCAACAAAAATAGACCTCTCATCAAGGGCGCATGATCATAAAAGGTATTACTCACATAAATAGAATAACCATTATTCTCTGATTTAAATGAATAACCGTCTCGCATCAAACAAGATCCAGATATAATGTTCATGCTTTATGCTGGCACCAAATAACAATTATTCAGGTCTAAAACTAATCCCGGAGGTAGATGTAGAGGTAGCGTGCCGACGGCGATCACATCAACTTTGGAACCATTTCGCACGCGCATCGTCACCTCGTCCTTAGCCAATCTTCGCTTAATCCGTAGCCCCTGTTTTGAGTCGCAAATATGAGCAACAGAACCAGTATCAAATACCCAGGCGCTACTAAGAGCATTAGTAAGGTACACATCAATAACATGTATATCAAATATACCTTTCAATTTGCCATCCTTCTTATCCGCCAAATACTTGGGGCAGTTCTGCTTCCAATGACCAGTCCCTTTGCAGTAGAAGCACTCAGTCTCAGGCTTAGGTCCAGACTTGGGCTTCTTCACTTGAGCAGCAACTTGCTTGCCATTCTTCTTGAAGTTCCCCTTCTTCCCTTTGTCCTTTTTCTTGAAACTAGTGGTCTTGTTAACCATCAACACTTGATGCTCCTTCTTGGTTTCTACCTCCGCAGCCTTTAGCATCGCGAAGAGCTCGGGAATTGTCTTATCCATCCCTTGCATATTATAGTTCATCACGAAGCTTTTGTATCTTCATGGCAGTGATTGAAGAACTCTGTCAATGACACTATCATCGGGAAGATTAACTCCCAGTTGAGTCAAGTGGTTGTGGTACCCAGACATTCTGAGTATATGTTCACTGACTAAACTATTCTCCTCCATCTTGCAGCTGTAGAACTTATTGGAGACTTCATATCTCTCAATTCGGGCATTTGCTTGAAATATTAACTTCAACTCCTGGAACATCTCATATGCTCCATGACGTTCAAAATGTCGTTGAAGTCCCGATTCTAAGCCATAAAGCATGGCACACTGAACTATCGAGTAGTCATCAACTTTGCTCTGACAGATGTTCATAACGTCCGGAGTTGCTCCTACAGCGGGTCTTGCACCTACTGGTGCTTCCAGGACGTAATTCTTCTGTGCAGTAATGAGGATAATCCTCAAGTTACGGACCCAGTCCGTGTAGTTGCTACCATCATCTTTCAACTTAGTTTTCTATAGGAACACATTAAAATTCAATGGAACGGTAGCACGGGCCATTGATCTACAACAACATAGACAGGCAAAATACTATCAGGTACTAAGTTCATGATAAATTAAAGTTCAATTAATCATATTACTTAAGAACTCCCACTTAGATAGACATCCCTCTAGTCATCTAAATGATCATGTGATCCATATCAACTAAACCATGTCCAATCATCACGTGAGATGGAGTAGTTTTCAATGGTGAACATCACTATGGTGATCATATCTACTATAAGATTCACGTTCGACCTTTCGGTCTCTGTGTTCCAAGGCCATATCAGCATATGCTAGGCTCTTCAAGTTTAACCCGAGTATTATGCGTGTGCAAAACTGGCTTGCACCCATTGTATGTGAACGTAGAGATTATCACTCCTGATCATCACGTGGTGTCTCGGCACGACGAAATGTAGCAATGGTGCATACTCAGGGAGAACACTTATACCTTGAAATTTTAGTGAGAGATCATCTTATAATGCTACCGCCGTACTAAGCAAAATAAGATGCATAAAAGATAAACATCACATGCAATCAAAATATGTGACATGATATGGCCATCATCATCTTGTGCCTTTGATCTCCATCTCCAAAGCACCGTCATGATCTCCATCGTCACCGGCTTGACACCTTGATCTCCATCGTAGCATCGTTGTCGTCTCGCCAACTATTGCTTCTACGACTATTGCTACCGCTTAGTGATAAAGTAAAGCAATTACTTGGCGATTGCATTTCATACAATAAAGCGACAACTATAAGGCTCCTACCAGTTGCCGATAACTTTTACAAAACATGATCATCTCATATAACAATTTATATCTCATCACGTCTTGACCATATCACATCAAAACATGCCCTGCAAAAACAAGTTAGACGTCCTCTACTTTGGTGTTGCAAGTTTTACGTGGCTGCTACGGGCTTCTAGCAAGAACTGTTCTTACCTAGCCATCAAAACCACAATGATTTTTTGTCAAGTGTGTTGTTTTAACCTTCAACAAGGACCGGGCGTAGTCAAACTCGATTCAACTAAAGTTGGAGAAACAGACACCCGCCAGCCACCTGTGTGCAAAGCACATCGGTAGAACCAGTCTCATGAACGCAGTCATGTAATGTCGGTCCGGGCCTCTTCATCCAACAATACCGCCGAATCAAAGTAAGACGTTGCTGGTAAGCAGTATGACTATTATCGCCCACAACTCTTTGTGTTCTACTCGTGCATATAACATCTACGCATAGACCTGGCTCGGATGCCACTGTTGGGGAACGTAGTATTTCAAAAAATTTCCTACGATCACGCAAGATCTATCTAGGAGAAGCATAGCAACGAGCGGGGAGAGTGTGTCCACGTACCCTCGTAGACCGAAAGCGGAAGCGTTTAGTAACGCGGTTGATGTAGTTGAACATCTTCGTGATCCAACCGATCCTAGCACCGAACGTACGGCACCTCCGTGTTCAGCACACGTTCAGCACGATGACGTCCCTCGAGCTCTTGATCCAGTTGAGGATGAGGAAGTGTTCCTTCAGCAGGGCGGCGTGGCGACGGTGATGATGGAGTTACCGGCGCAGGGCTTCGACCTAAGCACAACGACAATATGACCGAGGTGTGTAACTGTGGAGGAGGGCACCGCACACAGCTAACAGAATATCTGTTGTGCTATTGGGGTGCCCCCTGGCCACGTATATAAAGTAGGGAGGGAGAGAGGAGGCCGGCCAGGTAGGGCGCGTCAGGGGGGGAGTCCTACTTGGACTCCTAGTCCAAGTAGGATTCGCCCCCCCCCCCCTTTCCTTTCTTCCACCAGAGGGAAAGGTAAGGGAGAGAGAGGGGAAAGGAAAGAGGGGGGTGATACATCTCCAACGTATCTATAATATTTTATTGTTCCATGCTGTTATATTATCAATCTTGGATGTTTTATAATCATTTTATAGTAATTTTATATCATTTTTTGGTACTAACCTATTGACATAGTGCCAAGTGCCAGTTGCTATTTTTTCCATATTTTTTACAATGCAGGCAATCAATATCAGACGGAATCCAAACGCAAGGAAACTTTATGGAGATTTTTTTTGGACCAGAAGGAATGTAATGGGCCCTGGCTGCGCCTGGAGGGTGCCCCGAGGGGGGCACAACCCACCAGGGCATGCTAGGAGGCCCAGGCGCGCCCTGGTGGGTCGTGCCCACCTCGGGTACCCCCCCCCCCCGGACCGCCTCTTTGCTCCATAAATACCCCAATATTCCAGAAACCCTAGGGGAGTCGACGAAATATTCATCCAAATTACCAGAGAGTCCAGAAACACCAGATCCAATCTAGACACCATCTCGGATGGGTTCACCACCTCCATTGGTGCCTCTCTGATGATGCGTGAGTAGTTCTTTGTAGACCTCCAGGTCCGTAGTTAGTATCTAAATGGCTTCCTCTCTCTCGCTGAATTCTCAATACAACGGTCTCTTGGAGATCCATATGATGTAACTCTTTTGCGGTGTGTTTGTTGGGATCTGATGAACTTCGAGTTTATGATCAGTTATATCTTTTTATATCCATGAAAGTTATTTGAGTTTATTTGATCTCTTATATGCATGATCTCTTATAGCCTCATATTTCTTCTCGGATATTTGGGTTTTGTTTGGCCAACTTGATCTATTTATCTTGCAATGGGAAGAGGTGCTTTGTAGTGGGTTCGATCTTACGGTGCTTGATCCCAAAGGATGTAAAGGGAACCGACACGTATGTATCATTGCTACTAAGGATAAAACGATGGGGTCTATCTCTACATAGATAGATCTTGTCTACATCATGTCATCGTTCTTATTGCATTACTCCATTTTTCCATGAACTTAATACACTAGATGCATGCTGGATAGCGGTCGATGTGTGGAGTAATAGTAGTAGATGCAGGCAGGAGTCGGTCTACTAATCTTGGACGTGATGCCTATATAATGATCATCGCCTGGATATCGTCATGTTTATTTGAAGTTCTATCAATTTCCCAACAATAATTTGTTCACCCACCGTTTGCTATATTTCTCGAGAGAAGCCACTAGTGAAACCTACGGCCCCCTGGTCTTCTTTCTCATATATTTGCTTTTGCGATCTATTTTTCCTTTGCATTTATTTTCAGATCTATTAAACCAAAAATACAAAAATACCTCGCTGAGTTTTACTTCTATTTATCTTATTTGGCGTTCGTTCTATCAATCTAGTACGAATTTACCTCACATCCTTTGCCTATCTTGAGGCGCCGTACCCCGGAAGGGATTGACAACCCCTTTAACACGTTGGGTTGCGAGGATTTGTTATCTGTGTGAAGGGGATGTTTACGTTGTGTTGCTTGGTTCTCCTACTGGTTCGATAACCTTGGTTTCATATCTGAGGGAAATACCTACCGCCGTTGTGCTGCATCATCCCTTTCTCTTTGGGGAAATACCGACGTAGCTTCAAGCGACATTAGGGGGCCGGCCCCCTTCCCTAGTCCAATTCGGTTTGGGCAAGGGGGGCGCCCCTCTCACGTGGCCCTTTCTCCTCTCATCCAATAAGGCCCAATAGGCGCAATACTTCTCCGGGGGTTCGGTACATCAAATCACATAACTCATAATACAAATCATCATCGAACGTTAAGCATGCAGACCCTACGGGTTCGAGAACTATGTAGACATGACCGAGACACATATCCGGTCAGTAAAACCAATAGGGGAACCTAGATGATCATATTTGCGCCTACATATTCTACTAAGATCATTATTGGTCAAACCGCATAACAACATACCACTAGTAGAAAAACACCTATTAGTCCCGGTTCATATGGGCCTTTAGTCCCGGTTCATGAACCAGGACTAATGGGTCGTTACTAATACCTCCCCCCTTTAGTCCCGGTTCTAACACGAACCAGGACCGAGGGTCCTCCACGTGGCGGTGCGCGCCGAGCCCAGGCAGGGGCCTTTGGTCCCGTTGGTGGCACCAACCGGGACCAAAAGGCATCCACGCCACAAGATTCCAAAGTGGCTGGGGTTTTTGTTTTTTTTGAAAGGGGGTTGGGGGTTTTGGGGGTTAATTTAGGTGTTTCATATATTGTGTTAGCTAGCTAATTAATAGAGAGAAGTCCTCTCTTATGTCCGTGCTTGGTCGACGCCACGCATTATATACATATAGCCCTCGACAGGCTAGCTAGTAAGAAAATGAAGGGAACCATCGAGCATGTAAGTTCGCCATGCAAACCGAGAGAAAAGATCGAACGACCACTCCAACACCGAGAGATTGGTCGAACAACAAGTTTTCTTATCATGTACGTCCGACGCTACTGGCTACATACATGTACAATATATAAGATCTCTCAATTACAGTCCCCTAGCATTTGAAATCAACTTCCACATGGTATTCTCCGGCTTTATTGATGACGTGGTCAAGAAAGAATCCCGCCAATTCCTCTTGAATTGCTTTAATGCGATCTGGTTCTAGGAGTTCATTCCAAGATCCGCCACGTCTAATTTGAAGAAGGGGGTTAATTAATACATATATATGAATGAAACTCAACAGAAATGATGGTGTAGTAAAATGAAATTGTGAATATTATTAATTGCTTATGCACTGCATATTGTCTTTGAGAGTAGCCCCGCTTGTTTTTCAAAGTCGCGTTGTAGATGAACTCGCACACGTAGTATCCACAGAAATCATTCCCTTGTTCCTGCCACAAGCACTTTATGAGAAATAGAGGTCAATCAAACTGATAATGAAGCATTATAAATGGCATTGATGAAAGTATAGCTATAGACTCAACGGGAGATGCGCACAACTAGCTAGCCAGTAGTACTAACTTTCGGGTATGTATATCGCAGCTCCTTCGGCAGTCCCCGAGCTTTTGCGGTGAACTGTTTCCAAACCCTAAAAGACAAAGAAAATAATTATTATTACTTGAGATATCAGGAAATGAACAAAAAGTTGCCGCTATGGTGCGATAATGATCGGTTAATTGAACTTACTTGCTGAGCATTTCAGTCATGTCCGCATAGGTGCTGGGATCTTTCCGTCTCGAGTCTAAGACGGTTACTAGTCCACGCTCAAGCTTAATCTCCAGAAGAATATAGTGGAACCTGCGCATTTACGCATGCATAACTCATCAATTACATTACTATAACCTCGCTCGAGTAATAAGGGAAACCGAATATGCAAACGATCAGTAACACTCACTTGCCATTGTAAGGAAAGAGTATGGTATCTTTGTTTTGATTTTTGATCAACGATTGTAGCAAGTTGTCCTCGGCCTCTTTGACGTGCTTTTCAACCAGAAATACATCTATGATATTTGTGTTAATGAACCCAATATCATAGATTTCATTTTTTTGCAATCGACAATCTTCAATCTGCATAATATATTGAGGATAATTAATTATAAATACATGCTATGAAAGACCGTTAATTTATCGAAGTGGCAAGGTTAACGTGGCTAGTCTCAAGGTGGGCTTCGAGGATTTGCCTCCTCCGGTACCAGTCGATGACGAGGGGATCCCTCAACAGATTGGCGCTTGCAAGAGCTGGTTCTTGCCTTGGCCTGTGACGCCCCCGATTCAATCGTACACTAATCATACACGCAAACGTGTACGATCAAGATCAGGGACTCACGGGAAGATATCACAACACAACTCTAAAATAAAAATAAGTCATACAAGCATCATAATACAAGCCAGGGGCCTCGAGGGCTCGAATACAAGTGCTCGATCATAGACGAGTCAGCTGAAGCACCATAATCTGAGTATAGACATAAGTTAAACAAGTTTGCCTTAAAAAGGCTAGCACCAACTGGGATACAGATCGAAAGAGGCGCAGGCCTCCTGCCTGGGATCCTCCTACACTACTCCTGGTCGTCGCCAGCAGGCAACACGTACTAGTAGGCACCTCCAGTGTAGTAGTCGTCATCGACGGTGGCATCTGGCTCCTGGGCTCCATCGTCTGGTCGTAGCAATCGGGTAAAGAAAGGGGAAAAGGGGGAACAAGGCAACCGTGAGTACTCATCCAAAGTACTCGCAAGCAAGGAGCTACACTACATATGCATGGATATATGTGTAAAGGGCCATACCGGTGGACTGAACTGCAGAATGCCAGAATAAGAGGGGGATAACTAATCCTGTAGAAGACTACGCTTCTGGCAGCCTCCGTCTTGCAGCATGTAGAAGAAAGTAGACTGAAGTCCTCCAAGTAGCATCGCATAGCATAATCCTACCCGGCGATCCCCTCCTCGATGCCCTGTTAGAGAGCGACCACCGGGTTGTATCTGGCACTTGGAAGGGTGTGTTTTATTAAGTATCCGGTTCTAGTTGTCATAAGGTCAAGGTACAACTCCAAGTCGTCCTATTACCGAAGATCACGGCTATTCGAATAGATTAACTTCCCTGCAGGGGTGCACCACATAGCCCAACACGCTTGTTCCCATTTGGCCAGACACACTTTCCTGGGTCATTCCCGGCCGCGGAAGATCAACACGTCGCAACCCCACCTAGGCCAACAGAGAGGTCAGCACGCCGGTCTAAACATAAGCGCACAGGGGTCTGGGCCCATCGCCCTTAGCACACCAAGACGCTATGCGGCCAGAAGCAAAACTAGCCCCCTTAATACAAGAGCAGGCTTACGTTCCAATCTGGCGCGCGCCGCTCAATCGCTGACGTCACGAAGGCTTCGGCTGATACCACGACTTCGAGTGCCCATAACAGTTCCCGTGTAGCTGGTTAGTGCGTATAGACCAAGAGCGACTCGGATCAAATACCAAGATCTCGTTAAGCGTGTTAAGTATCCGCGAATGCCGACCAGGCCCAGGCCCACCTCTCTCCTAGGTGGTCTCAACCTGCCCTGTCGCTCCGCCACAAAGTAACAGTCGGGGGCCGTCAGGAACCCAGGCCCACCTCTACCGGGATGGAGCCACCTATCCTTTCAGCCGCCATCTCCGAACAGTATCACAGGTACTATAACAGTGTAAAGTATATCGTATATGCCCGTGATCACCTCCCGAAGTGATCACAGCCCAGTAGTATAGCATGGCGGACGGACAAGAGTGTGTTGGAAATATGCCCTAGAGGCAATAATAAAAGGATTATTATTATATTTCCTTGTTCGTGATAATTGTCTTTTATTCATGCTATAATTGTATTATCCGGAAATCGTAATACACGTGTGAATACATAGACCACAACATGTCCCTAGTGAGCCTCTAGTTGACTAGCTCGTTAATCAATAGATAGTCATGGTTTCCTGACTATGGACATTGGATGTCATTGATAACAGGATCACATCATTAGGAGAATGATGTGATGGACAAGACCCAATCCTAAGCATATCACAAGATCGTGTAGTTTGTTTTGCTAGAGCTTTTCCAATGTCAAGTATCTTTTCCTTAGACCATGAGATCGTGTAACTCCCGGATACCGTAGGGAGTGCTTTGGGTGTACCAAACGTCACAACGAATCGGGTGACTATAAAGGTGCACTATGTATCTCCGAAAGTGTCATTGGGTTGACACGGATCGAGATCGGGATTTGTCACTCAGACACGAAGAGGTATCACTGGGCCCACTCGGTAATGCATCATCATAATGAGCTCAGAGTGACCAAGTGTTTGGTCACGGGATCATGCATTACGGTACGAGTAAAGGGACTTGCCGGTAACGAGATTGAACGAGGTATTGGGATACCGATGATCGAATCTCAGGCAAGTAACATACCGATTGACAAAGGGAATTGTACACGGGGTTGCTTGAATCCTCGACATCGTGGTTCATACGATGAGATCATCGAGGAGCATGTGGGAGCGAACATGGGTATCCAGATCCCGCTGTTGGTTATTGACCGAGAGCCGTCCCGGTCATGTCTACATGTCTCCCGAACCCGTAGGGTCTACACACTTAAGGTTCGGTGACGCTAGGGTTGTATGAATATGAGTATGCAGCAAACCGAAAGTTGTTCGGAGTCCCGGATGAGATCTCGGACGTCACGAGGAGTTCCGGAATGGTCCGGAGGTAAAGAATTATATATAGGAAGTGCTGTTTCGGCCATCGGGAAAGTTTCGGGGTCACCCGGTATTGTACTGGGACCACCGGAAGGGTCCCGGGGGTCCACCGGGTGGGGCCACCTATCCCGGAGGGCCCCGTGGGCTGAAGTAGGGAGGGAACCAGCCCCTGGTGGGCTGGTGCGCCCCCCACTTGGGCCCCCTGTGCCTAGGGTTGGAAACCCTAGGGTGGGGGGCGCACCACTTGCCTTGGGGGCACTCCACCCCCTGGCCGCCGCCCCCTTGGGAGATTCCCATCTCCAGGGCCGGCGCCCCCCCTGGGGGCCTATATAAAGGAGGGGGGAGGGTAGCCGTATCCTGAATTTTGGCGCCTCCCTCCCCCTGCTACACCTCTTCCTCCTCCCGCAGTTGCTTGGCAAAGCCCTGCCGGAGTCCTGCTGCATCCACCACCACGCCGTCATGCTGCTGGATCTTCATCAACCTCTCCTTCCCCCTAGCTGGATCAAGACGGAGGAGACGTCACGCTGACCGTACGTGTGTTGAACGTGGAGGTGCCGTCTGTTCGGCGCTACGATCTCCGGTGATTTGGATCACGACGAGAACGACTCCCTCAACCCCGTTCTCTTGAACGCTTCCGCACGCGATCTACAAGGGTATGTAGATGCATCTCTCCTATCACTCGTTGCTAGATGAACTCATAGATAGATCTTGGTGAACATAGGGACAAATTTTATTTTATGCAACGTTCCCCAACAGTGGCATCATGAGCTAGGTCTATGCGTAGTTCTCTATTGCACGAGTAGAACACAATTTGTTGTGGGCGTAGATGTTGTCAACTTTCTTGCCGCTACTAGTCTTATTTTGCTTCAGCGGTATTGTGGGATGAAGCGGCCCTAACCGACCTTACACGTACGCTTACATGAGACAGGTTCCACCGACTGACATGCACTAGTTGCATAAGGTGGCTAGCGGGTGTCTGTCTCTCCCACTTTAGTTGGAGCGGATTCAACGAAAAGGGTCCTTATGAAGGGTAAATAGAAGTTGACAAATCATGTTGTTGCTTTTTCGTAGGTAAGAAAACGTTCTTGCTAGAACCCTATTGCAACCACATAAAAGATGCAACAACAATTAGAGGACGTCTAACTTGTTTTTGCAGCAATTGCCTTGTGATGTGATATGGCAAAAAAGTTGTGATGTATTATGAATGATACATTGTGATGTATGAGATCATGTTCTTGTAATAGGAACCACGACTTGCATGTCGATGAGTATGACAACCGGTAGGAGCCATAGGAGTTGTCTTAATTATTGTATGACCTGCGTGTCATTGATTCAACGCCATGCAATTACTTTGCTTTATTGCTAAATCGTTAGCTATAGTAGTAGAAGTAATAGTTGGCGAGCAACTTCATGGATACACGATGATTGAGATCATGATGATGGAGATCATGGTGTCATGCCGGTGACAAGATGATCATGGAGCCCCGAAGATGGAGATCAAAGGAGCTATATGATATTGGCCATATCATGTCACTACTATATAATTGCATGTGATGTTTATTATGTTTATGCATCTTGTTTACTTAGATCGACGGTAGTAAATAAGATGATCCCTTATAATAATTTCAAGAAAGTGTTCTCCCTAATTGTGCACCGTTGCTAAAGTTCGTCGTTTCGAAGAACCACGTGATGATAGGGTGTGATAGATTCCTACGTTCACATACAACGGGTGTAACACAGCTTTACACATGCAAAACACTTAGGTTAACTTGAGGAGCCTAGCATGTACAGACATGGCCTCGGAACACAAGAGACCGAAAGGTCGAACATGAGTCGTATGGAAGATACGATCAACATGGAGATGTTCACCGACAATGACTAGTCCGTCTCACGTGATGATCGGACATGGCCTAGTCGACTTGGATCATGTAACACTTAGATGACTAGAGGGATGTCAAATCTGAGTGGGAGTTCATTAAATAATTTGATTAGATGAACTTAATTATCATGAACATTAGTCTAAAATCTTTGCAAAATGTCTTGTAGATCAAATGGCCAACGCTCATGTCACCATGTACTTCAACGCTGCTCCTAGAGAAAACCAAGCTGAAAGATGATGGCAGCAACTATTCGGACTGGGTCCGGAACCTGAGGATCATCCTCATAGCAGCCAAGAAACAATATGTCCTAGAAGCACCACTAGGTGAAGCACCCATCCCAGAGAACCAAGACGTTATGAACGCTTGGCAGTCTCGTGCTGATGATAACTCCCTCGTTCAGTGCGGCATGCTTTACAGCTTAGAACCGGGGCTCCAAAAGCGTTTTGAGCGACACGGAGCATATGAGATGTTCGAGGAGCTGAAAATGGTTTTCCAAGATCATGCCCGGGTCGAGAGATATGAAGTCTCCGACAAGTTCTATAGTTGTAAGATGGAGGAAAATAGTTCACAAGGTGAGCACATACTCAAAATGTCTGGGTTGCACAACCGCCGTGCTACCGGACATTAACCTCCGGATGAGGCGGTCATTGACAGAATCCTTGATCGCTCCCACCAAGCTACAAGAGCTTTGTGATGAACTACAATATGCAGGGGATGGTGAAAACTATTCCTGAAGTATTTTCAATGCCGAAGTCAGCAGAGGTAGAAATCAAGAAAGAACATCAAGTGTTGATGGTCAATAAAACCACTAAGTTCAAGAAGGGCAAGGGTAAGAAAAACTTCAAGAAGGACGGCAAGGATGTTGGCGGCGCCTGCAAGCTAGTTGCCGGAAGAAGTCAAAGAATGGACCCAAGCCTGAGACTGAGTGCTTTTATTGCAAAGGGAAGGGTCATCGGAAGCTTAAACTGCCCCAAATACTTAGCGGACAAGAAGGCCGGCAACACTAAAGGTATATTTGATATACATGTAATTGATGTGTACCTTACCAGTACTCGTAGTAACTCCTGGGTATTTGATACCGGTGCCATTGCTCATATATGTAACTCACAGCAGGAGCTGCGGAATAAGCGGAGACTGGCGAAGGACGAGGTGACGATGCGCGTCGGGAATGGTTCCAAGGTCGATGTGATCGCCGTCGGCACGCTACCTCTGCATTTACCTACGGGATTAGTTTTAAACCTCAATAATTGTTATTTAGTGCCAAGTTTGAGCATGAACATTGTATCAGGATCTCGTTTAATGCGAGATGGCTACTCATTTAAATCCGAGAATAATGGTTGTTCTATTTATATGAGAGATATGTTTTATGGTCATGCTCCGATGGTCAATGGTTTATTCTTAATGAATCTCGAACGTGATGTTACACATATGCATAGTGTGAATACCAAAAGATGTAAGGTTGATAACGATAGTCCCAAATACTTGTGACACTGCCGCCTTGGTCACATTGGTGTCAAGCGCATGAAGAAGCTCCATGCTGATGGACTTTTAGAGTCTCTCGATTATGAATCATTTGACACATGCGAACCATGCCTCATGGGCAAAATGACCAAGACTTCATTCTCCGGAACAATGGAGCGAGCAACCAACTTATTGGAAATCATACATACCGATGTGTGCGGTCCAATGAGCGTTGAGGCTCGCGGAGGATATCGTTATGTTCTCACTCTCACAGACGACTTGAGTAGATATGGGTATGTCTACTTGATGAAACACAAGTCTGAGACCTTTGAAAAGTTCAAGGAATTTCAGAATGAGCAGAGAATCAACGTGACCGAAGAATAAAGTTCTTACGATCAGATCGTGGAGGAGAATATTTAAGTCACGAATTTGGTACACACTTAAGGAAATGTGGAATCGTTTCACAACTCACACCGCCTGGAACACCTCAGCGTAACGGTGTGTCCGAACATCGTAATCGCACTCTATTGGATATGGTGCGATCTATGATGTCTCTTACAGATTTACCGCTATCATTTTGGGGTTACGCTCTAGAGACAGCTACATTCACTTTAAATAGGGCACCGTCTAAATCCGTTGAGACGACACCGTATGAATTATGGTTTGGGAAAAAACCTAAGCTGTCGTTTCTAAAAGTTTGGGGATGCGATGCTTACATCAAGAAACTTCAACCTGAAAAGCTCGAACCCAAGTCGGAAAAATGCGTCTTCATAGGATACCCTAAGGAAACCATTGGGTATACCTTCTACCTTAGATCCGAAGGCAAGATTTTTGTTGCCAAGAATGGATTCTTTCTTGAAAAAGAGTTTCTCTCAAAAGGAGTAAGTGGGAGGAAAGTAGAACTCGATGAAGTACTACCTCTTGAACCGGAAAGTAGTGCAGCTCAGGAAAATGTTCCTGTGGTGCCTACACCAAATGGAGAGGAAATTAATGGTGATGATCAAGGTACTTCGAATCAAGTTGCTACTGAACTTCGTAGGTCCACAAGGACACGTTCCACACCAGAGTGGTATGGCAACCCTGTCCTGGAAATCATGTAGTTAGACAACGGTGAACCTTTGAACTATGAAGAAGCAATGGCGGGCCCAGATTCCAACAAATAGCTTGAAGACATGCAATCCGAGATAGGATCCATGTATGAAAACAAAGTATGGACTTTGACAGACTTGCCCGATGATCGGCGAGCGATAGAAAACAAATGGATCTTTAAGAAGAAGACGGACGGATGGTAATGTTACCATCTATAAAGCTCGACTTGTCGCTAAAGGTTATCGGCAAGTTCAAGGGGTTGACTACGATGAGACTTTCTCTCCGTAGAGAAGCTGAAGTCCGTCTAAATCATGTTAGCAATTGCCGCATACTATGATTATGAGATATGGCAAATGGACGTCAAAACGGCATTCCTTAACGGCTATCTTAAGGAAGAACTGTATATGATGCAGCCGGAAGGTTTTGTCGACCCTAAGAATGCTAACAAGGTATGCAAGCTCCAGCGATCCATTTATGGGCTGGTGCAAGCATCTCGGGTTGGAACATTCGCTTTGATGAGATGATCAAAGCGTTTGGGTTTATGCAGACTTATGGAGAAGCCTGCGTCTACAAGAAAGTGAGTGGGAGCTCTGTAGCATTTCTCATATTATATGTATATGACATACTTTTGATGGGAAATGATATAGAACTTTTGGACAGCATTAAGGCCTACTTGAATAAGAGTTTTTCAATGAAGGACCTTGTAGAAGCTGCTGATATATTAGGCATCAAGATCTATAGAGATAGATCGAGACGCCTCATAGGTCTTTCAAAAAGCACATACCTTGATAAAATATTGAAGAAATTCAAAATGGATCAGTCCAAGAAAGGGTTCTTGCCTGTATTACAAGGTGTGAAATTGAGCTCGGCTCAATGTCTGACCACGGCAGAAGATATAGAAGAGATGAGTGTCATCTCCTATGCATCAGCCATAGGATCTATTATGTATGCCATGCTGTGTACCAGACCTGATGTAAACCTTGCCGTAAGTTTGGTAGGAAGGTACCAAAGTAATCCCGCAAGGAACACCGACAGCGGTCAAGAATATCCTAAAGTACACGAAAAGGACTAAGGACATGTTTCGCTTATGGAGGTGACGAAGAGCTCGTCAGAAGCGGGTTACATCGACGCTAGTTTCGACACAGATCTGGATGACTCTAAGTCATAAACCAGATACGTGTATATGTTGAATGGTGGAGCAGTAAGCTGGTGCACCTGCAAGCAGAGCGTCGTGGCGGGATCTACATGTGAAGCGGAGTACATGGCAACCTCGGAGGCAGCGCATGAAGCAATTTGGGTGAAGGAGTTCATCACCGACCTAGGAGTCATACCCAATGCGTCGGGGCCGATCAAACTCTTCTGTGACAACACTGGAGCTATTGCACTTGCCAAGGAGCCCAGGTTTCACAAGAAGACCAGGCACATCAAGTGTCGCTTCAACTCCATTCGTGAAAATGTTCAAGATGGAGACATAGAAATTTGCAAAGTGCATACGGATCTGAATGTCGCAGATCCGTTGACTAAACCTCTTCCATGAAAGCAAAACATGACCAACACCGTAACTCTATGGGTGTTCGATTCATCACAATGTAACTAGATTATTGACTCTAGTGCAAGTGGGAGACTGTTGGAAATATGCCCTAGAGGCAATAATAAAAGGATTATTATTATATTTCCTTGTTCGTGATAATTGTCTTTTATTCATGCTATAATTGTATTATCCGGAAATCGTAATACACATGTAAATACATAGACCACAACATGTCCCTAGTGAGCCTCTGGTTGACTAGCTCGTTAATCAATAGATAGTCATGGTTTCCTGACTATGGACATTGGATGTCATTGATAATAGGATCACATCATTAGGAGAATGATGTGATGGACAAGACCCAATCCTAAGCATAGCACAAGATCGTGTAGTTCGCTTTTGCTAGAGCTTTTCCAATGTCAAGTATCTTTTTCTCGCACCATGAGATCGTGTAACTCCCGGATACATGAGGAGTGCTTTGGGTGTACCAAACGCCACAACGAATCGGGTGACTATAAAGGTGCACTACAGGTATCTCCGAAAGTGTCTCATTGGGTTGACACGGATCGAGACTGGATTTGTCACTCAGTACACGGAGAGGTATCACTGGGCCCACTCGGTAATGCATCATCATAATGAGCTCAGAGTGACCAAGTGTTTGGTCACGGGATCATGCATTACGGTACGAGTAAAGTGACTTGCCGGTAATGAGATTGAACGAGGTATTGGGATACCGACGATCGAATCTCGGGCAAGTAACATACCGATTGACAAAGGGAATTGTATACGGGGTTGCTTGAATCCTCGACATCGTGGTTCATCCGATGAGATCATCGAGGAGCATGTGGGAGCCAACATGGGTATCCAGATCCCGCTGTTGGTTATTGACCGAGAGCCGTCCCGGTCATGTCTACATGTCTCCCGAACCCGTAGGGTCTACACACTTAAGGTTCGGTGACGCTAGGGTTGTATGAATATGAGTATGCAGCAAACCGAAAGTTGTTAGGAGTCCCGGATGAGATCCCGGACGTCACGAGGAGTTCCGGAATGGTCCGGAGGTGAAGAATTATATATAGGAAGTGTTGTTTCGGCCATCGGGAAAGTTTCGGGGTCACCCGGTATTGTACCGGGACCACCGGAAGGGTCCGGGGGTCCACCGGGTGGGGCCACCTATCACGGAGGGCCCCGTGGGCTGAAGTAGGGAGGGAACCAGCCCTTGGTGGGCTGGTGCGCCCCCCACTTGGGCCCCCCTGCGCCTAGGGTTGGAAACCCAAGGGTGGGGGGGGCACCACTTGCCTTGGGGGGCACTCCACCCCCCTGGCCGCCGCCCCCTTGGGAGATTCCCATCTGCAGGGCCGGCGCCCCCCCCCCCCTGGGGGCCTATTGGCCTATATAAAGGAGGGGGAGGGCAGCCGCACCCTGAGTCTTGGCGCCTCCCTCCCCCTGCTACACCTCTTCCTCCTCCCGCAGTTGCTTGGCAAAGCCTCAGCCGAGTCTAGTCGCATCCACCACCACGCCTGGTCGCTGGATCTTCATCAACCTCTCCTTTCCCTTGCTGGATCAAGACGGAGGAGACGTCACGCTGACCGTACGTGTGTTGAACGCGGAGGTGCCGTCCTTTCGGCGCTAGGATCTCCGGTGATTTGGATCACGGCGAGAACGACTCCCTCAACCCCGTTCTCTTGAACGCTTTCGCACGCGATCTACAAGGGTATGTGGATGCATCTCTCCTATCACTCGTTGCTAGATGAACTCATAGATAGATCTTGGTGAACGTAGGAAATTTTTTATTTTATGCAACGTTCCCCAACAGAGTGTAGGGCCACTGATGGAATACTAGCATCCTATACTAAGCAGTAGGATAGCAGCTAAAGGTAACAACAGTAGTAGCAAGGACAGGCTATGCATCATGATAGGATTAACGAAAAGCAGTAACATGCTACACTACGCTAATGCAAGCAGTATAGAGAAGAATAGGTGATATCTGGTGATCAAGGGGGGGGCTTGCCTGGAAGCTCAGCCGAGAAGGAGGGTCCTCAACACTGTAGTCGTACTGGGTAGCAGCGGCATCGGCCTCGGTGTCTAACGAGAGAAGAGGGGGAAGAAACAATAATATAATGCAAACATATGCATGACGATGGATGACAAAGCAAAGCGTGATGCTGGGCGTGCCCTAACGCGGTATGAGGTGATACCGGTGAAGGGGGGAAACATCCGGGAAAGTATCCCCGGTGTTTCGCGTTTTCGGGCAGAGGAGCCGGAGGGGGAAAGTTGCGAGTTTGATATGTTAGGAGGGTGTGGCGGGTGAACGGGCCGCGTATCCGGAATCGTCTCGTCGTTCTGAGCAACTTTCGTGTTGAAAATAATTTAATCCGAGTTACGGATTAAAAGTTATGATTTTCTAAAGATTTTATTAATTTCTGGAATTTAATTAGTTATTTAAATTAATTCGAAAAATGGATTAATGACATCAGCATGAGGTCATGCTGACGTCAGTAGTCAACAGAGTTGACTGGTCAACCTGACGTGTGGGTCCTGCATGCCATAGGCTAAGACTAACTAATCCGGTTTAGTTAGTCTAACTAAATGATTAGGTTAATCTAAACAAGATTATTTAAGTTAATTAATTAAGTAATTAATTAATTAATTCAATTATTATTAATTTTATTTTATATATTATTTTTCTTATTTTTTTGTAAACGTTCTGGGGCGGGGCCCCACATGTCTGTGGCCCCAAGGGGCCAATCGGGCGCCGCTAGCGGGCGGGGGCGTCGGACGCGCCCGAGCGGGCGCACGCCCAGTACGGGCAGACCAGCAGGCACCGCGTTAGGGAGGTCAGTGCTCATGGCGAGGCCATTATCGAGCAGGGTCCGCCGGGCGGGCGGCGACGGGACTACAGAGGCGGGCGGAGGCACGCCGGACGCTGCCAAGGCGGATGCTGCGGGCAGTAGTAGGGCCGTGGGAGCGGGCGGTGCTTTCGGGAGTGGCGATGGTGAGCACGAGCGATCGCGGGAGGAGCAACGGGGATCGGGCGCGCTGCCATGGCGGGCTCGCGGTCATGGGCGAGGGAGAGATAGGAGGGCGTGGCTCACATCGAGGAGTAGGGCAATGGCAGCTGGGGTCGAGGGGGTGACGGGACGACGCCGGGCGGAGAGGAGGCAGGCCGCCGGGCAGCTCCGGCGAAAAGGCCGAGTTGCGGGGGCGAGGCGGTGATGGACGGCGACGGATCCGAGGCGACGCGGGGCTCCAGGCGGCGGTGGTGGCACACGATGACGACGAGCGGGTGCGGCTCGGTGATGAGTGGAAGACGGAGAGGATAGGAGGATGGGGGGTCCGGTGGGTGGCGCCGGTGAACGGCGAGACGGCGGGGACGAGCCGGGGCATCGGCGTCGGGTGCCCCATTCCCGATCCAGATTGGGGGGGAGCTGAGGGGGAGTGGGATCGTGGGGGTGGGGAGTGAGGTGGGTCGTGGGTTAGGGTTTCCTCCCTGGTGGGGATATGGAGGGAGTGGGTCGGCCGGCTGGGCCAGTCGGCTGGGCCTTTGCCCAGTTGGGCTGGCCAGCTGGGCCACAGATGGCCCAGTGGGGGTGCCTCTTTTTATTTTTAGTTAGATTTGTCTTTTCCTTTTATTTATTTATTTATTTCACTTTTCTGTTTTATTTCATTTTAATATATTTAGACATTTTCAAAAAGGGTGTTCGTTGGGCTATAATCACCTAGGCATTTAACTGCAAACTCCGAACATTTTAGTTTAATATTTTGAAAACTTTGTCGTTTGACATTAATTTGAATTTGAATTTGAAAAGGTTTCGAATCATTGCGAGGTTAGCAACAGTAAGAGTGGTGACGTGGCATCATTAATGAGAGGTTACCGTAGCTTGATTATCCCAAGGCCACAATTCTCCTCCACTACAAGAAATCTCGTCCCGAGATTTAAGAGGGGAGTAAGGGGGGAAGTTCTGGTTAAGAAATTCTAGCGAGGGTTCTCGGTCTTCTTTATTCTTCTCGAAGAGGTTGATCCAATACATTGATGTCTTAATTTCTCTGCTTCAGGTCCTCATGATGAAGTTTGTCGTCCTTCCTTCAGGATCTTCACCGTACTTACGGAAGGGTGAGAAGGGAGAACCCTATAAGGACGGATTCTAACAAGATAGAGCATCATACGGTTAACCCAGGGGAAGAAGCATAAGTATCTTTCGAATTGAAACTTAAGAAGATGTCGAGAGAAAAGTAAGAAGGTACCATGAGAAGTTTCAAACCGATAGGCAAGCGTTCAATGCCTATCAGAAGGTGAAGGGGTTCAGAGCAACGAGAATAAGTATTGCGTCTGATACCCAAATAGATCACTTGGCAAGGGGCTTGTAAGTTACATAAGAAGTCAAGCGCGAGGAATAACTTTGGAAATTGGGGATGTACAGGAGAGTCAGGTTTCGATCCTGTGGAACTGTGGGTTATGGGCCCACCATGTGGGTTTTTTTAGGAGTAGTGACATCTTGCACGGTCATGATAGCAAGGCATGTCAGGGAGTACCATGTCAGCTATGTCGGCAACAACGTTGGTACCAAGGGCGAGGGACGAAGAGAACCATTTTCCTGCTCGTTGCAACGAGGCGGACCAATAGGCAAAGTTCTCGCCCATCGGTGGTTACCTAATGTCATCAACATAAGTAACAGGATCTTCGATGTAATTGTACACCGAGAGGTTTACATAAGCAGGGAATTAATATTGCTTAGACCATAATGATCACCAGAAAGGTTAAACCAAATAATGGAAAGGAAAATATGATTATCAGATATTCCAGGGGTATATCCTTCCCAATGATAAGCAGAGCAGGATATCCATGACAGGATATAATGTAGAAAACCTTTTAGGTAGGGGAGAGAAATTTCGTGACATTACCCATACAACGGTGTTTGGATAATTGATAAAGAAACATTTAGCATTGGGCTTTAAATGTTCTTGTTGAAAATCGGAGTATCACAGACATGCTTCGAGATAGCATTGACATGGTCTTCAAGCAACGGTCGGGCTTGGATATACAAGGGATTCATCATCATTAACCCAAGGAGAGGATGAGGGGGTGGCTGATGGAATCAGCGGCAATTTATCGAGATTAACAAAGATGGATTTCCACAATTATGTGAACAAGGAGATAACATTTGTCAGATCAAATGGTATAATGATGTATGCTCGAGGAAAACATACACATTTAAACATTGGTTGAAAGGTGCACCCGAATATGGGCTGGGTTGCACGACCAACGTCGGAATGGTGATTCAATAATCAATAATCTAAGAATGAACGGCCGACCATTAACTTCAAAGCAAGAGGGTTGCTAGAAGGGCAGAATCCAAACAGCACCGCTCACTTGTGGGTACCCCGGTTGGAATCAACACGAGGACCAAGAAAGAATGGTGATGGTGAGAAGTATCGTTCTAGCAAGAATTCTGAAGAGGTGGAGCAATCCTCACAACATTCCTGACATCAAAGATGGTAATACTCCGCGGTAGAATCATAACATAAGTTGGATAGCAAGGAACTCAAGGTATAACACGAAACACGAACAAGTTTGTGTTGGAGGGAAGGCAATAAGTGGCCGATGATAACACAACTCATCAAGGGCAAGGATGGTATTTCTCTTCATGAATCCGGTTGATATCCTGGAAGAGCTCATAAGGTTGATGATGATCACGACACCTTTGTCGAGAGATTTCATGAATATGTAATCAATCAGCGACGACATCTAGTCAAAGGAATGATGAAGCAAGAGGTTATTTTAACCACAGTTACGACACAAACTCGAACTCAAGTTTGTTGTTTAAGGTGAAAGGGTATGACGAGGAAAATCGACGTAAGCTTAGCTATCGTCGCAAATTGGTGCTCCGAGAATAAGGACCAGGTAGCATGCTTAGAATCATCACGACAATGATATAGTCAAACAGGCTAGGAATGGCATGATCGGGTACAAACTTCGTACTTATAGAAGCTATCAAGAGTTGTTGAACCGTGAAAAGTGGACTCGGTTCAGTTATTGATGTCTTTGAGTGTTTAAAAACTCAGAGCCCGTGAAAAATTGGAATCAGTGGGAATGTAGCACTTGATGAAGAACTCATAAGAAGTTACGCAGTTCCATGATAATCTCGAGATACCAGGGGTAATACTCGATGATGCATCAAAGTAGAGGTTGGACTGGGGTATTGCTCTACAGAAGACAAGTGCTTAAACTTGCACGAGAAATGGTATTTAAAAGAGAACATGGTCGGAACCACGATTGCAAAAGGCCAGATCCCAGATATAAGATGAACTTATACCAAAGGGATAATTAATTTAAGAGAAACTTTAATGATAAGATCTACATCGTGTCCATGGGCATGAACACAAGTTCAAGGCCGACTCCTACTTCTCCAATGCATAACCTTTCATTCACTTCTCACTTTCGAGGAGGTTGTAGTGTTGAAATTTTATCTGGCAAAATACCACGAGTGTATGACTCGTGAAAACTTTCTAGTTCACACATATTAAGGAAGGCATAGGTTCAAGCCATCGGGGCTTCTTAGAACATATACCACGAACTTCAGGAGTAATTAACACAAGCTCAAAGTAGAGCATGGTTGACAAAGCAAAGGATACAATTTACCAAAGGCGGTATATATCCTAGGAAAGGCTCAAGGTTATTGAATATGAAGGATATTGTCGGATAAAATCCAACAAAGGATCTGGGGTGAGTATCGGCACACAACCAGAGGAAGAAGCAAGGCAAAGACATTGGATTATAGAAACAACTGAATAACTTAGAGCTCAATTGCTAAGGAATTATGATTTACAAAGCGAAGGATCAGAAGCAGACGCCCTGATCAAGGACGGATAAGTTCAATAGACTTAGGGGCACAATCGATTTACAATTTAATTGGCGAGAACCAGCTCATGATTGAAACGACGTCTGAGCCAGAAGGATGAATTCTAGGATCTGTTTGAGGATTGCGAGCATTCGCAACAAATTGAATCAACGGACTCAAAATGACAATGACAATGGATGTCAACAAGATTACTAGACTTATGGGATTAACCATAATGCAAGCAATCAAGAATTTCAAGAGCAATAGGATGCCTGTGGATTTTCGGAAGATCAAATGATATTTCGAGGATTGGTGACATACATGAATCAACTGGGGATGAGTGGATACTCGGTAAGTGCGAGAAATTATCCGTAGGGGTATTCAGGTGGTAAGGAACTGCAAGGCAGTAGGCATAAGTATTCTAAGAACAACAACGAGTATTTCATGTCATCTTGTAATAAAAAGAGTAACTGTGAACTAAGTAAGAACGGTGTATGAATTTATTCATAGGGATATTTCGGTGGTAGTGAATTGCAAAAGCAATGGGCAGTCCCGAAAGAGTATCGGAAAGTAACTTTGAAATCTTCATGTGCAGTCGGCGATCATCTGGACTGAAGGGGCTCTCCGGGAGAAAGCGTTTTCGAGAACCTAAAGTTAGATTTTAGAAAATCATTTAACCCGAATAGAAGAGAGATCAGAATCCCAGAGTATAGACGAGGAATAAAAGATCCTACTACCACCCAATGGCGACGTGTGCCGGTAAGACACACAGCCATGTTAGTAAAAGTTTTTGCAAGGTCTAGACTCGACTTCGGCCAAGGAGTTGGGAAGAGGGATTCCTACAGGCAGTCGGCTCTGATACCAACTTGTGACGCCCCCGATTCAATCGTACACTAATCATACACGCAGACGTGTACAATCAAGATCAGGGACTCACGGGAAGATATCACAACACAACTCTAAAATAAAAATAAGTCATACAAGCATCATAATACAAGCCAGGGGCCTCGAGGGCTCGAATACAAGTGCTCGGTCATAGACAAGTCAGCGGAAGCAACATAATCTGAGTACAGACATAAGTTAAACAAGTTTGCCTTAAGAAGGCTAGCACCAACTGGGATACAGATCGAAAGAGGCGCAGGCCTCCTTCCTGTGATCCTCCTACACTACTCCTGGTCGTCGCCAGCAGGCAACACGTAGTAGTAGGCACCTCTAGTGTAGTAGTCGTCATCGATGGTGGCGTCGCCCCTGGCTCCATCGTCCGTCGCAAAGAATCGGGTAAAGAAAGGGGAAAAGGGGGAACAAGGCAACCATGAGTACTCATCCAAAGTACTCGCAAGCAAGGAGCTACACTACATATGCATGGATATATGTGTAAAGGGCCATATCGGTGGACTGAACTGCAGAATGCCAGAATAAGAGGGGGATAACTAATCCTGTCGAAGACTACGCTTCTGGCAGCTTCCATCTTGCAGCATGTAGAAGAGAGTAGACTGAAGTCCTCCAACTAGCATGGCATAACATAATACTACCCGACGATCCCCTCCTTGATGCCCTGTTAGAGAGCGACCACCGGGTTGTATCTGGCACTTGGAAGGGTGTGTTTTATTAAGTATCCGGTTCTAGTTGTCATAAGGTCAAGGTACAACTCCAAGTCGCCCTGCTATCAAGATCACGGCTATTCAATAGATTAACTTCACTGCAGGGTGCACCACATAGCCCAACACGCTTGATCCCATTTGGCCGGACACACTTTCTCGGGTCATGCCCGCCGCGGAAGATCGACACGCCGCAGCCCCACCTAGGCCAACAGAGAGGTCAAGACGGCCTTCAAACCTAAGCGACAGGGTCCTGGGCCCATCGCCCTTAGCACACCTGCATGTTGCATGGGCGGCCGGAAGTAGAACTAGCGCCCTTAATACAAGAGCAGGCTTACGTTCCAAACCGGCGCGCGCCACTCAGTCGCCGACGTCACGAAGGCTTCGGCTGATACCACGACGCCGAGTGCCCATAACTGTTCCCGCATAGTTGGTTAGTGCGTATAGGCCAGTAGCCAGACTCAGATCAAATACCAAGATCTCGTTAAGCGTGTTAAGTATCCGCGAATGCCGACCAGGGCCAGCCCACCTCTCTCCTAGGTGGTCTCAACCTGCTTGTCGCCTCCGCCACAAAGTAACAATGGGGGCCGTCACAAGAACCCAGTCTCACCTCTACCGGGATGGAGCCACCTGTCCTTTCAAATTTCCCCATCTCCTAACAGTATCACTGGTAATGTAACAAAGTGTAAAGTATATAGTATATGCCCGTGATCACCTCCAAGTGATCACAGCCCAAAGAGTATAGCATGGCGGGCGGACAAGAGTGTAGGACCACCGATGGAACACTAGCATCCTATACTAAGCAAGAGGATAGTAGGTAAAGGTAACAACAAGAGTAGCAACGATGTGCTATGCATCGTGATAGGATTAACGGAAAGCGAACATGCTACACTACGCTAATGCAAGCGGTATAGAGAAGAATAGGCGATATCTAGTGATCAAGGGGGGCTTGCTGTAAGCTCACCGAGAAGGAGGGTCACAACACCTTAGTCGTACTGGGTAGCAGCGGCGTCGGTCTCGGCGTCTAACGAGAGAAGAGGGGGAAGAAACAATAAATATAATGCAAACACATGCATGACGATGCATGACAAAGCAAAGTGTGATGCTGGGCGTGCCCTAACGCGGTATGAGGTGAGACCGGTGAAGGGGGGGAACATCCGGGAAAGTATCCTGTTTCGCTGGAGCAAGAGGAGCCGGAGGGGGAAAGTTGCGAGTTTGATGTGTTAGGGGTGTGTGGCGGACCAACGGGCTGCATATCCGGATTCGTCTCGTCGTTTTGAGCAACTTTCATGTTGAAAATAATTTAATCCGAGTTACGGATTAAAAGTTATGATTTTCTAAAGATTTTATTAATTTTTGGAATTTAATTAATTATTAAAATTAATTAAAAAATGGATTAATGACATCAGCACGAGGTCATGTTGACGTCAGCAGTCAACAGAGTTGACTGGTCAACCTGATGTGTGGGTCCTGCATGCCATAGGCTAAGACTAACTAATCAGGTTTAGTTAGTCTAACTAAATGATTAGGTTAATCTAAACAAGATTAATTAAGTTAATTAATTAAGTAAGTAATTAATTAATTAATTCAATTATTATTAATTTTATTTTATATATTATTTTTCTTATTTTTTAGTAAACGTTCTGGGGCGGGGCCCCACATGTCTGTGGCCCCAAGGGGCCAATCAGGCGCCGCTAGCGGGCGGGCGCTTGACGCTACCGAAGCGGGCGACGCCAAAGACGGGCGGACCCGGCAGGCACCGGCGTTAGGGAGGTCGATGACCATGGCGAGGCCATTGCCGGAAAGAAGGTCCGCCCGGGCGGCGACGGACTACTGAGGTGGGGCGGAGGCAAGGGCTTGGACGCTGCCAAGGCGGAGCAAGGCGGGCAAAGTAGTAGGGTCGTGGGAGCGGCGGTGCTCGACGGGAGTGGCGGTGGTGAGCACGAGCGATCATGGGGAGGAGCAACGGCGGGGTCGGCTGTCATGCGGGCGAGGGAGGGAGAGGAGGGGCGCGTGCTCACATCGAGGAGTAGGGCAATGGCAGCGGGGGTCGAGGGGGGTGACGGGGACGACGTCGGCGGAGAGGAGGCAGGCCGGCGGGACAGCTCCGACGAGTGCGTCGAGTGGCGGAGGCGAGGCGGTGATGGACGGCGACGGATCCGAGGCGACGCGGGGCTCCAGGCGGCAATGGTGGCACACGACGACGACGAGCGGGTGCGGCTCGGTGATGAGTGGAAGACAGAGAGGATAGGAGGACGGGGGGTCCGGTGGGTGGCGCCGGTGAACGGTGAGACGACGGGGACAAGCCGGGGCATCGGCGTCGGGTGCCCCATTCCCGATCCAGATTCGGGGGGAGTAGAGGTGGGGTCGGGGGGTGGGAGTGAGGTGGGTCGTGGGTTAGGGTTTCCTCCCGTGGGGATATGGAGGAGTGGGTCATTGGCTGGGCGGCCGGCTGGCCTTTGCCCAGTTGGGCTGGCCAGCTGGGCCACAGATGGCCCAGTGGGGCGTGCCTCTTTTTATTTTTAGTTAGATTTATCTTTTCCTTTTATTTATTTATTTATTTCACTTTTCTGTTTTATTTCATTTTAATATATTTAGACATTTTCAAAAAGGGTGTTCGTTGCACTATAATCACCTAGGCATTTAACTGCACACTCCGAACATTTTAGTTTAATATTTTGAAAACTTTGTCGTTTGACATTAATTTGAATTTGAATTCGAAAAGGTTTCGAATCATTGCGAGGTTAGCAACACTAAGAGTGGTGACGTGGCATCATTAACAGAAGTTACCGTAGCTTGATTATCCGGGCGTCACGGCCGAAGACTCCTCTTCGTGTCGAGGCGCCCGATATCACACCAACGACAACTCCTCAAGAAGGTATGAACACCACCCCACCTACCGAATTACCTGCACCTGTCGTGGCGGGTGATAGCGGACGACGTGAGGGAGAGCCTCCATTAGTGCCAGATGACGACGCCCCTGTAGAAGAAGCAAATGCTGATGATTTCATGGAGGAGGATGATGATGACCCTCTAAAGTATATCAATAACGCCTACGACGATGGAGGATTAATGGCTAGGGACTATGACTCAGGCTATGAGCATGGAGATGATGACTTGATGCTGCCTGATTTGCCAGAGTCGGAACGTCCTAAGGCGGAATGCAAAAAGTCTCTTTTCATCCGATCCTCGTAGGAGACGCCTCCAGATGCCGCCTCTACCTAGCAACAACCCGAGGGTCATCCACTAATTAGCCCGACGACACTAGGGGTGGTGGTTAGGGAAGGTATGGTGGGCTCACTACCGCCACCCGCCAAGAAGCAAAGGAGGAGACCGAACAAGAAAGGCCCTAAAGGCGCCAGAGTTGCTTCAAGCAGCTAGCCGCCTATGAAGCCCCGAGAGGTAGACAGAATACATGTCAAAGGTGCGGAGAGTATCCATGTCGCCGGCCACCCGATCCTACCTCCAAAAGCGCCAGAGCACATACTGAACAATGATCTAAGGAGACTTCATGAAGATGTTCTGGCCAGAGAGAAAAGCCTTCTCATCTCGCAAAAACCAGGATACCCGCTTTACGCGGCTCAGGTGTCGGTCGGGAAGTTGTACATCGAGAGATGGCCCGCGGATAAGTTCATCCTGCGATTTGACTACATCTACGACATGTTCCACATGACCAAGCTGGATTTCCAGTTCATCCGCATGTATGCGCTGTATCTCAACTAAATCATCAAGCGCGAGAACATAAAATATATCTGCATCGCGGACCCGTACTATATGCGCGAGAGCTTCTTGGCAGTCTGCAAAGAGCACCGTGACTATGCGAGCAAGTACATCGGCGAGTTCATGATCGCTAATAAGGACAAGTAAACGATTCTCCTGCCTTATCATCCCACGTAAGCCGTCCGCGGATATCCTTTCATAAGTTTTAATCATTCCTTTGCAAGCATGGAGGCTAATTTGAGGAGTACTTATTGCGCAGCATGGGGGGTGCGTCGTCATCATCTCTCTGTACCCAGAATACTCCATGCTATGTACTTGGACTCATCGAAGAACATCAAGAAAAAGGATTACACACACATAAAGAGTTTTCTCAATAGTGCCCTATTAACCTTCAGCCTTTCTAGTGGATATATCAAGGTGAAAAAAGTACAGGAAGAACGGGCTGTGTTTCGGCCATAAGACCGACTTCTGCTGCATCCAGCAACCGTACATCAGTAAGGCTGATGGATTCTACCTCATGCATCACCTGATCGATTACAGAAGGGATAATCAACGCCTTCGCATGTCAGCTACTTACAACGTTGCCGAGATTGTGAACTGGGCCACAAGCATAAGAAGGACACCAGATCATCGAATCCGAGCTGAGTTTTATCACGTATAGTGTGAACTTACCCAAGTAATCATGAAGGAGGTCCTCGAACTAACAGGGATGTTCTACCATGGGCCAATCATGCGGGAAGATGTTCGAGCACTGCTACTCGCTCAGCGTCTGGACCCGAAGCCTTTCACGAAGCTCGGGTGCTTCCTCCCTGACTATGAAGATTGGACCGCCGACATGGAGGAATGATTGACGATGACAATGTGTCACCACTGTCTTTTTATGGCAAAATTTTGAATTTATGCACGGCAAAACTCTGTGATGTAATTAAACCGTCCTCCTGAACTAGCGTAGATAACTCTAGTTAATTAATTTGGGTATGAGAAACTTCGTTATTTATGTTTAATGTAGCTTACTTGTATTTTGCTAATTATGCCTCTTTGTGTTTCCTAAGTACATTATGTTGCATAATGTCGTTGAATTTCATCAACTGACGATGCAGGTACATAGATCAGAGATGGCGAAGGGCTGCTACGCCGTATTCATTGGGAGGGTTCCAGGAGTGTACGACCACTGGCCAGACGCTCAGGCCCAGGTGCACAGGTACGCGGGCGCTAGCCACAGAGGGTTCGACAGCAGAGCCGAAGCGGAAAATAGTTATTTGAGGTGGACACTCCGGCAAGAGAGGGAGCGAAACCGGTGCCTCAAGAAGTACTACATAGTCGCGCTCTTGCTCATTCTGATCGCTCTTCTCTTCTACTTCATGGTTTAGATAGAGATGATGAAACTTGTGTGTGTGCCATGACCATGCAATTGCATTTATTCAAGACATGACATGACTTGTCTATCGCTATTTTCGAGATGTGATGATATTTGTGTTGGATGATAATGATGATGATGGTATGATGAGACTATTGTATGTGTATGATATGATGAGAATAATATATGTTTGTTATGATATGATAAAACTACTGTATAGAGCATGCACAAATACATCACAAATACGTAGAGGGGAAATAAAAATATGAAAGCATCAATATTAGCAGTAGCGCTGGTAGGCGTCTAGCAGCAGCGCTGGTTTATCAGCAGTGTTTGCTTTGGAGCAGCGCTACAGATAATTATTAGTAGCTCTGGTTGGAGCAGCGCTACTAGTTGTAGCACGTTAGCAGTAGTGCTGGACCCAACGCTACTTTTGTAGGTATTTCTAGCGCTGCTAGTATGATTTCTCCTAATAGTATAGGGAAGATCAAATCACAATGGTAGCCTGGTCTCAGCTGGCTAAGTGCATGCATGCATGCATGCATGCATGCATAGAGATGCATGGAGAGGCGTGGGCTACACGGTGATAAAGTATAGGGGCGAGATGTTCCTGGACGTGAGCCATAGCTGTCCCTTCCTCTCTCTTCTGATCGCCAACAACTTCCTCCTGTTTGCCTAACAGTTCAAGCCCACGCGGCCACCACGCACACCGCGTGAACATGGAACCGTCGCTGTTGAGGACCATTGAGCACTGCTCCTGTGATTGACGCCCTTGCTGTGTGGTCGCCATGACTCGGCGTCAGCTTTTATCCACATCATGCATGCATGGCCCAAACGCCTCTCGAGCCGGGAAGGACAACCGGCGATATCGATCAACCATGCATGCGCCAGGTTTCCGTTTTCAGGAAAAGTGGAATAAAATTAATGTTGACAGTGATAGTTTACCATCATTTCGCCATCATTTCGCTGTTCTATTCAAAGTTGTCAATTTGGCTATGGGAAAAATTAATATTGACACTGATAGTTTACCATCCAAAATAATAGTATAACAATTATATTGTTGTCATAGGTGAGAGCAGTTTTCATTTTGATTATTTGTTTTTGTAAAGTTTTGATTATTTGTTTAGCTTTCTATACACCATAAAGGGTTTGGTTATTTGATTATATACTACTTTTTAGGCAGGATGGTAAAAGTTACCAACAAGTCATTTGGTGTATTAGACGCCCCCCCCCCCCCCTTCCTTCCATGTGTTTTCCTCCTCTAGCGACACGGGGGAACCCTAGCCGCCGCCTTCCGTACACCCCCTCCTCCCTCTCTTCTTATTCCACCGCCACCTGAGGGGCCGCCGGCAAAGTGGGGTCGGCTCCAGGGGCTGCAGGGAAGGTGCTGGCGGGACTTGTTCTTTTTCAGTGGTGGCCCTCGGGGCAGGGCGTGCAGGGACACGGTATTGGCAACGTCACAGAACACTGGATGGCACGATGCTAGGTTGCTCCGGTGTGACGCTTGGGCAGTGGCATGGGAACGGAGACCCTCCCTTGGCCGGCGTGGCCGGGGCGGGCAGGGGACATACTATGGAGGGTTGCTTCATTTGTTTCCTATCTTCTATACGTGACCTCCTTGTCACCATTCTCGATCCTTGTTGTCGGCGCTCTACCTACCCTTTCCAGCGATGCCTTGGTGTGTTCGATGTAAAGATGTACGGTGGTACCTAAGGAGGTATGATCTCATTCCTTGTCGGTAGTCTAGGTTGACTAGTGCTGGGTGTGGCTTGTATGGGTTTTTTCTTGGCTTTGAGTTGGTGGTGTTTCTTGCAACTGTCTCAATTGTTTTTTTTTTTTTGACTTGTTGTGCAAGAGGATTTCCTCATCAACATATATCAGTTTGGCCGTTGTTATTTTACCTATAAAGCGGGGCAAAAGACTGCTTTGACAAATATATGTACCGCTTAATCTTTTATTTTTGAGGGGATATCTACCGCTTGATCTTTGCTCCGAGACTGGTTTAAGTTCCTATATTTTAGAAAAAAATTACAAACACGTGCAGTTTTTCTATTTGTCGATATCAATGAAGATGCTCTTTTGCTTGATTTGCCATCACATGCCTGTTCTATTCAAAGTTGTCAATTCGGTTATGTAAAATACTTGTATTGATAGTTCACCGTCCCAAAATATTAGCATAACAATAACACTATTTTTTGAGCATCAGTACAGACATAAGCGCTCATAGAGATTTACGAAGTCACCGTAGGCGCCTCGTCGTCGACGGGAACGTCTCCTCCCACTGAAAGGCATCGCCGGAAATCCTGAAATAAATTCAGGAATAATGCGAACACCAGGATTTGAACCCTGGTGGGTTGGGAATACCACTGTCCACCTAACCATCTCAACCACAGGTTGGTTCGCAACAATAACACTGTTATTAGAGGTGACACCAACTGTTTCCATCGAAAACGACCATAATGCAGTCTCTTTGTGGACCACCTGATATTTGTACAATATTTTTCTAGATTTGCTAAAACAGAGCCGCCTACAAAACGCAGTTGATTTGAGGACTGCCCCCGTCACATGTGTTCGTGGATCGCCTGATTTTGCTCTATGACTCATGAATGTTTGTGTTTTTAGGAACTAGCAAACATGTTCACGCGTTGCACTAGGAGAAAAAATTGGGCATGCTCCTAATACAATAAACACCACTCAAGACCCTTCCACGGATACATGCTATCTATTTGAACATAGCGCATCATCAGTGTTGTCACTTATCGTCCTTATCACCTTCATCGACCATGGTCACCGTGTCCACCTCACCGCAATGCGTCCGAACATGTTCGATCCCACAATGATGATCTTGGCCATAGCATGTACAACTGCCATTGAACCATGCCATTGCAAGTCAATGTCTAATAGATTTAAAACTAATCTCGTGGAGCTGGACGTGACGGGCTCCCTTCCCTAGCTACGGTCTACACCTAGCAAATATGCCTATGCGTTGCACCGGGTGAAAAAAATATATATCCTCGCGCGCCCTGAGCAGTCCATCCATGATGAGAAGTGCCACTTCTATCCTTCACTACCATTGCTAATGGTTGTTATATATGTTGTGCACCTATTCACGGCAAATGTGATCAATTTCAAGATGACAAGCTTGGTCATCACACTCTAGCACACAATTTTCGTGAGCCGCTTTATGCTCTATTGACAAAGCTCGTGTTTTGCTACAGAATATATGTGAGCCCGGCTCATTGTGGATTGGGCAGCAACTGGTCAAGAAAGGTGGTCTTCTACTCTCTGGCCTCTAGAGATGAGTACGCTAGTGATGGACATGAGGAGCTCGACATGATCATCATCAATGAATACGTGGCGACAACAAAAAAATGCCTATGAAGAGGTGGTATTTCTTAAAGATCGACATCGAAAGGAGGAACCATCAACGGGAAAACTAGAGGAGGGCCGACCAGATCAAAACAATTGGGTCTTTTCATCAGGAACACGTAAGGTGGCTTGGCTTCTCCCAATTACTTTCCAGCACAACCCGGTGGATCGATTCTGTCGATGTTGGCTCATGCATGCACACTGAAGGATCGATCGTCTGGAAGTGTGTAAGCACATGTGAACACAAAGCACGCCAGACGATAATAGCAACACACTCCTGGTTGTTCATTTCTTCTGATCTTTTTGACAAGGGTAGTTATGTATAGGTATATATAACACCTATCTATATGTACATAGCTGACATGGTCTTGGCTTCATGGAACAGGCTAACCCAAAGGAGAGAGAAGATGAGAGAGAGAAGAGAAGCGGGTTGTAGATTAACACCCGGCTGGAAACTTTGCGAGAGTTTAAGATGGGTCATAGTAGTATACATTTATAGCTAACTATTATATGTGTTGGCTATAAGATCGACTGTAGAGGACAAGACAATAACATATAGCCAATAGCCGGCTATACAATTAACCATGCTCTAAGCAAAGGGGCATTCCATGAATAGGCCATTTCTTGTCTCCAAAGTGGAAGCCTGGCATAACAACATAGTCTATAGTCAAGTTGCCAGTTCATTGCTTGCGTTGCATTAGGTCTTGAGTAAACAAGCCATGAAAAATAGCCACATAATTGTTTTTTATATTTTTATAGACATTCACTTCGTCAAACTTTGGAATAAGTTGGGAGTTGGAAGAAAAAAATTGGGAGTTGGGATAGAAAAGTTATGAAATAAGAGCTTGTAGTATTTGGATGGAGAATACTGCTGAGATCCCCATGGATAAGAATCATGATCCACCATTGCCCTACAATCATTAGTCGTTCATCTTGGTGGTGGGCTCACCACTCGCCATGCCCGACATCTTGGGAATTTCCATCGTTTTTTTCTCGGCATCAGCTTCAACATGTTTGTGCTCGGGAGAATTTCCAGCTTTGATTAGTGGTTATTTTCTTCTTCTAGATATTACTGCTCATGTTGTGTGTGTTTCTTATATGTATTGTTACACATTTACTCATGTCCAATTTGTAACAAGAAACCATCACAACTTAATTTGATCATGATGTTTTGCCGCAGAAAAATATATATATAGGGATTGACTATTCGTCACCCTGGGTGAGGAATATTCCTCACCCCCCTCTATTTTGACATCAATGCACCGTAATTTTACGTTCCGGAAATTTTGACTTATTTCAAATGTAAAAAGAAACCGTAATAAAATATATAATCACCTTATAAATATTTTATGTTACATAAAATTACAAACATAAAAATATAGTGTAAAATATACATGAAATGCAATTTTCTGGTCTTATGATCTATATATTTGTTTTCTTATGATAAATTTTACGTAGTGAATTATGAATGTAACTATTTGTATTTCAAATGTAATTTATTTATAAAATGATCGTAGGATTACCTTGGGTGAAGAATAATTTATTCTGCACTCTGGGTGATGAATATATATATCATGACGTTTAGATCAAATTGTAAATATGTAATAAGAACTCTTTAGCACTAAAGTTTACAAGGTAGCTGTTTTTTTTTATGTCCTAAAGAAAATGCTTGTCTGGCATGGCATGCCGACGGATGTAATAGCCTGTTCAAGTTGAAAAAAAAGGACCCCAGTAGCCAGCAAACATTCAAGGAAAGGGATGGCAATCGCAACTGTTTTAATGGCAATTTTTGTTGTCGTGGGCATGATAATTTTAGGTTAGCGATCATAGCAACTATGTTGCAGTTCTTGTATTTCCAGAAAATGGTAGTGGCCGCAAAATTAAATTGCCATCTTATGCCCATTCTCGTGAAACTAAAGTTGTCATCAAAATGTTCGAAATTGCCACCCTTCCCAGAGAACCTTTACTGGATAAGATTGCCTAGGAAAAAAGAGGGAAAAAGGAAGCATAGCCTAGGCAGTGGGATTAGCCTGGCCCATGCATCGACATGCTGCAGCAAGTTTGGGCCCTATTAAGATTCTTTAATCGGCATGGCAGGCTAGCCTGGACAGGTACGAAACGTAACCACACTAGGCTCATGCCAGGCATTGGAATTTTCAAAGAAATGAGCCAATTGTGCGGAGCAAACTAGCCCTAGGTCGGGGGCTCCTATTCTACGCAGTGTGCGTTGGAAAGACACGAATGATGCACCCATCACGTGGCTTTGCCCTGGTGCATCGTGGAAAAGTCAGCTTGCACAGACGTGTTACACTTTGGAAGTGTCGGCACATCAGCAGACGAGAGGCTTCCCCACGACCACATGTGGACACTGTTGAAAAACGTAGTAATTTTAAAAAAAAATTACGCACATGTAAGATCATGGTGATGCATAGCAATGAGAGAGGAGAGTGTTGTCCACGTACACTCGTAGACCGTAAGTAGAAGCGTTATGATAATGTGGTTGATGTAGTCATACGTCTTCACGATCCGACCGATCCAAGTACCGAACACACGGCACCTCCGAGTTCAGCACACATTCAGATCGATGACGTCCCACGAACTCCGATCCAGCAGAGCTTAGAGGGAGAGTTCCGTCAGCACGACGGCGTGATGGTGATGATGATGCTACCGACGCAGGACTTCGCCTAAGCACCGCTACGATATGACCGAGGTAGATTATGGTGAAGGGGGGCACGCACACGGCTAAGAGATCAATAATCAATTGTTGTGTCTATGGGGTGTCCCCTGTCCACGTATATAAAGGATGGAGGAAGGTGGAGGCCGGCCCTTATAGGGAGCGCCCAAGTGCGGAGTCTTACTAGGACTCCCTAGTCCTAGTAGGATTCCACCTCCCACATGGAATAGGGAAAAGGGAAGGGAGAAGGAGAAGGAAGGAAGGGGGCGCCCCCCTCCCTAGTCCAATTCGGACTAGTTCATGGGGAGGGGTGCGGCCACCCTTTGGGGCCTTTCTCTCCTTTCCCGTATGACCCATTAAGGCCCAATACGAATTCTCGTAACTCTCCGGTACTCCGAAAAATATCCGAATCACTCGGACATTTCAGATGTCCGAATATAGTCGTCCAATATATCAATCTTTACGTCTCGACCATTTCGAGACTCCTCGTCATGTCCCCGATTTCATCCGGGACTCCGAACTACCTTCGGTACATCAAAACACATAAACTCATAATACAAATCGTCACCGAACGTTTAAGCGTGCAGACCATACGAGTTCGAGAACTATGTAGACATGACCGGGACACGTCTTCGGTCAATAACCAATAGCGGAACCTGGATGCTCATATTGGCTCCTACATATTCTACGAAGATCTTTATCGGTCAAACCGCATAACAACATACGTTGTTCCCTTTGTCATCGGTATGTTACTTTCTCGTGATTCGATCGTTGGCATCTCAATACCTAGTTCAATCTCGTTACCGGCAAGTCTCTTTACTCGTTTCGTAATACATCATCCCGCAACTAACTCATTAGTTACAATGCTTGCAAGGCTTATAGTGATGTGCATTACCGAGAGGGCCCAGAGATACCTCTCCAACAATCGGAGTGACAAATCCTAATCTCGATCTATGCCAACTCAACAAGTACCATCGGAGACACCTATAGAGCACATTTATAATCACCCAGTTACGTTGTGACGTTTGGTAGCACACAAAGTGTTCCTCCAGTATTCGGGAGTTGCATAATCTCATATTCATAGGAACATGTATAAGTCATGAAGAAAGCAATAGCAATATATACTAAACGATCAAATGCTAAGCTAACGGAATGGGTCAAGTCAATCACATCATTCTCTAATGATGTGATCCCGTTAATCAAATGACAACTCATGTCTATGGCTAGGAAACTTAACCATCTTTGATTTAACGAGCTAGTCAAGTAGAGGCATACTAGTGACACTCTGTTTGTCTATGTATTCACACATTTATTAAGTTTCCGGTTAATACAATTCTAGCATGAATAATAAACATATATCATGAAATAAGGAAATAAATAATAACTTTATTATTGCCTCTAGGGCATATTTCCTTCAGGCACCTCCTCTTTTCTTATTTTTATTTTTCCATTTCGTATTATTTCAACAACATTAAAAATTGTTCAAGAACGCTTTTGCAAGGAGCCCCCCTGCTGCTGGTGTCTAGATTTATCTCTGAACTTCTAATGATCCAGGTCAAGCCTCATGCGATTTTGCAAGGAGCCCCCCCTGTAGCTGGTGCGCCACATGCAAGGCCCTCAGCTCCGCCAACGGGCTTTGTGAAAATCCACGTTGATGGCGCAATTTACAGGGGCCGACGCGGATCGACTGCTGCAGTATGTCGCGACGAAGCCGGTGATTATATTGGAAGCTTTGCTCTGGTTAGAGAGGACCTAACTGACCCACCGACGCTAGATGCAATTGCTGCAGAGAAGCACTAGCGCTAGCTGAAGATCTCCTTCTTCAACAATTTGTTGTCTCCTAGGATTGCAAGCGGGTGGTGAGCGACATTCGCAAAAGGGTGCCAGGGCCCCAAAGAGCGAGCTTCTAGTGTTAATTGTAGTTTTATTTTTGAAGGTCAAGCCGTTAATGGTGAGGCCCATAGTCTAGCTAAACACTCTCTTGTTCTCGGTCGGGGGCGGCATGTCTGGTTGGCAAACCCCCACAATCGGGCTTGTATCCCACATCATGTGGATTATCATGAATAAAGTTTAGCTTTTCCCTGAAAAAAAACTACGTAAGAACGACATTCTGTTGTTCTGCAACTAGGAAAAAGTGCTACTTAACCATCGTTTCAGTGAAATACTAAAGCGAATCTGAAATTAGTTGAGAAGTTCATTGATTTTGATAAACAAGTTCATCGATTTTGAAAAGTAGTTCATCTATTTTTTTTAAGTAAATAAAATTTTAAAAGTTTCATTGAATTTGAAAAAAAGTTCATCAATCTTGAAAAAAGTTCATCGATTTTAAAAAAAAGTTCATCAAATTTGGAAAACATTATCGAAATAGGAAAAAGTTCATCATTTTTTTTAAAACTCATTGGATTTGAACAAAGTTCATCAAATTTGCAAAACATTTCACCGAATTTTGAAAAAAGTCATCGCATTTGCAAAAAAGTTCACCGAATTTGAAAAAAAGTTCATTGAATATGTAAAAAAGTTCATCACATTTGAAAAAAGTTCATTGAATTTGGAAAAAAATCATAGAATTTGAAAAAAGTTCATCGAAGTTGAAGAATAGTTCATGAATTCCGGTGAACTTTTTTCATCGAAATAGAAAAAGGGAAAACATAAAAGAAAAAAGAAAAGAAAAAAAGGAAGAAAAAGTAAAAAAGGAAAGTGAAAGGAGAAAAGAAAGAACAAAAGAGGTAAGAAAATATACTTGTTCGCATAACGATGAGTGGTGGGGTAGTTATCCCGTCAAACACTAACCGCTATGACGCGGGTTCGAATCTTTCTACTACCTTTTTTTTGCATCTTTCTAGAAAAAAAAGCGAATATGGGCTGGCCCTTTAGAGCCCTAAGTAGCTTTCTGGTTTGCCAGCCTTCGAAGGTTTCAAGCCGGCTTTTATCGTTTTTGTTAACCTTCTAAAGGTTTTCTGAACCAGTTTTTCCTGCCTTTTTCTTTCTTTTCCTTAGTTTTCTATTTCTTTTTTTCCTTTTCTACACTTTTCAGAAAAATATAAATATATCGCGTGGGTACTACCATGCGGTTTTGGGAACATTCCAGAAGGTTCCCTGAACCGGTTTTGTTATTTTCACCCGTTTTCTATTTTCTTTTTTACCTTATTTTTAGCTTTTCTCCTTCATTTAATGTCTCTTTTTCATGTTTTTGGTTTCTTTTTTCTTTTCTTTTCTTTTCCATTTTACTTTTTTTTTCAATTTTCTTTCGAGATTCTAAGAAAAGTTTAAAATTCCAAAAATATTTCCTTTTTCAAAATTTTATTACTAATTTCAGAAAATGTTTGGATATTTGAACACATGTTTGCAATTTTTAAATAAGTTTTGGAATTTATGAAATTGTTCGCTATATTGATAATTTGTTCAGAATGTTTTTGTTCCATATATTTGACAAATTTTAAAAGAAATGATTGGGATTTTAAAATAATAGTTGCATTTCGAATGTTGTTCGCTAATTTAAAAAATGTTCGTGTATTCTTATTTTATTTTTGGAGTTTCAAATATTATTTATCTATTTCAGAAAATTCAGAAAAATGTTCGCTTTTTTGAATAAAGAAATTCAGAATGTTTTAAAAGGTTCCCGTTAATTTTTTAAATGTTTATTCTTTCAAATTATAATTCTGGAGTTACAAAAAATTTCAAGTTCAATTATTATTATTTTTCCAACTTTATTTTTGTAATTTCGAAAAAATGTGCATGTTTTTTGGATTAAAAAAGTAGGTCTCAAAAAAGGTCCGTAATTTTTAGAAAATGGTTAATGATTTTTCAAAAAATGTTCGAGTTTTAAAAAAAATTCACAAAGTTGAAAAGTGGCCGATTTTCATAAAACATTCACATTTTTCCAAAAAATGTTTGGCGTTTGAAATTTGAAAATGATTCTGACCTTGAGTTGGCTGTCTGTCGGTAGCTTACATAGGCTGGTCCAGTAGGAGTTCCGCCTCTGAGTCCTTCCGACATTCTGCCGCAAGGAGCGGCAGATAGGAGCTCCCAGCTTACACGTCCTACAGAGTGAGACCTATGTCCCGCCTATTGAGAGACTGCGTACCATTTTACAATAGGCGATTGCTAGGTTGGGCCGCACAAATATAATGCATTTAGTGAGTGGTTTTGCACCTGTTGGTTGAACCTTCCATCGGTTTTGAAAAGGATTCACATGTTTTCTTTTTCTTTTTATATGTTTTACTTTTATGGTTTTCATCGGATTTTAGTTCTTTTTGGTTTTGATTGCTTTTTTAACTTCCCATTTTTTCAAATATATGTTGAGCTTTTCAATACACCTCCTACATTTATGTATACATGATAAACATTTTTTTGATACATGATGAACATTTTTTCGAATACTTGTTAAACGTTTTTCAAATACACGTTGATCATTTTTAAAAATACATTTGAATCATTTTCAATAAAATTTAAACCTTTTTTTAAAATACACGATGAATATTAGTTCAAATACACATTGAAAAGTTTCCAAATACAAGTTGTACAACTTTTGCTTACTTGTTGATCCGTTTTTGACACAAATTTGAATATTGGAAAACTGCGTGATGAACGTTTTTAAATTAAATGTTTTAACATTTTCTTGAATATTTCTGAAACATTTTTCGCACACATTAAACATTTCTTTTAAATACATGATGGATTTTTTTTTCAGATACATGTTGAACATGTTTGGAACACGCATTGTACATCTTAGATAATACTCCAAATTGTGTTTGATATACATTGAACATTTTTCAGTAACATGTTGGCAATTTTTTAAAATAAATGTTTGAACTTTGTTTTAATGAATACATGTTAAAGATTTTTAAATACATGTTAATTATTTTGTTTTCATCTAACACATTTTGTGAATGTTACAAACATTTTTTTAAACTTGTGCGACCAAAACATCTATGCTAGATGACCACTTTTAAAACGTGTGATTTTTTCTAAAAAATGATTAACATTTTTAGGACGATATGAATATATTTTATAAATTAAATGAGTTTATTAAAACATGGTGAACCCTTTATAAATTTAAGAAAAGTAATTTATGACATATACATATATATATATATATTTGAATATTTTTGAAACATAAAAAAAATGGAAAAGAGGTGCCATGAGGCGAGCGGTCGTTTGGTCTCGCGCGTGACTAGATAAAATACACCTGTCCTGTGCACAACCGCCTCACCTCTCTCCATTCCCTTCCTATCACGCCACGCCGGTTTTGTCGGAGCCCTCAACACTCCACTCCCTCCCTTCTATGAATTTCACGGAGCGGCTTCCTGTCTTCTCCCTAACGACCACACCTGCATTTAAACTTGGGAATAATTTGTAATCCAGATTAAACCCAGCCCAATCCATACAAGTATTATAAGTCCAACAATCAGACCAGACTAGACCAAATTGCAAATGCTATAATCCAAACCAATCCAAACTGTACATATTTTCAAGCCAAACCCATCCAACCCATTCCCCACATACAGTTTCAACCTGAAGTTTCAAACATAATTACTACGGGAAGAGAGGTGTTGGAAGGGTGATTAGCTGCTGCTGCATGTTACTCGCCACCACAACGTACGTACATAGAACAAGCTATAATGCTAGATACTGTATGTGACTAGCTGCACTTCGTCCATCACGGTATAAGACGATCTTGTTCGCACTGTCCGACCCCGTCGGCCAACTCGCCGGCACCGTCGAGCGGGAAGAAGAAGGGGCACCTCGTAGAGCGCCATGTGACTGTTGTATATCACACTGTCTGGCAGTAGTTGGGCAGCTCGGCCACCGCCTGCGGCCTGCGCCACACACAGCCCACAGTCCGCCACCACCGCCGCCACCGAGCTGCGACATGCCCATCACCAACCCCTTTTTCGCACCATCGCTGGAGTCGTCGAACATGAGCTTCATTGCGCTCGGTTGAACGCGGCCAGATATATCAGTCCATGCCGGTGGCGTTCTCGGCGTTGAGAAGGTTGAGCGTGTAGTCCGTGTCCGCACCGCCGCGGCCAACCAGAGCATGCAATCCTACCGCGGGACGCGGCACTGCGCAAGGCCCCATATCGCCAAGGAGGAGCGATATGGGCTTTACCTGCATTCTCACCGTGTAGAGACTGCGGTAGGAATAATAGGAAAACCGATTTGAAACTGTGGTTTGAGCCCAAACTATTCCCAGGTTTACCTGCATTCTCACCGTGTCAGACCATGCTAGCAGTGGCGGAACATGACAAGCAGTGGCGGAGCTAGCCAGACGATGGAGCCGGGGCAAAATACAAAGGGATGTGGTTCATGGGTATTTGCCCACTAAAATTCATGATTAGTTCTCCATCTCCATCTATATTCCAATGGGAGTTCCTGGGCAGAGCCCGGGCAGCTGCCCAGGGTCGCCGGGAGGTGGCTCCGCCACTGATGACAAGCAACCAAGGGGGCCAACTTCGAACAAAAAGTGAAGTATATATGCATGGAAACTGTTGCGACACATTACATAGATTACTGGATGTTTGTGTTAAAAACAATACGAGCAGCATGAGTTGGCGATAGAAGTTGACGGATGTGCCGTTCATCAGGCTTGATGGATTAGAAGAACTGGAACAATGAAAAAGTAGCTCATTCGCCTTCTCTTATTCCTACATGACAATTGCGGGCCGAGAGGGAGCCACTGGGTGGCGCGCGGTGATGGAAGTTGACAACGATCTATATTTGGGTGTAGCCACAGTGGGGATGGTAGGTGAGCAGGCCACGGTTCCTCCAGCGATGGCGTTGCCACCGTTTGCTTGCTTCTATCATGTGGGGTGCATGAGAGGAGGTCTGATTAGTGGTGATGGAGGAGAGGGGTGTGGCAAAGTGAATATGACGCCTTCGAGGAGGCCGTGGGGGCATGAGCTCGTTGAGGTATTGGCCAGATGTAGCCTCAAGGGTGGCCAAGGATGATCACGCTGTGCTTGTGCTAGGCTTCTAGTGGCTACTACAGCGGCTTGGGGCAACTGCTGTGTCGCTATGTTGTAAGGCCAAAGATGCGGTCCTCGCCAAGGATAGAAGTGCATATTTGGTTAGCCCCAACATGTGACTAAGATCATATACGCAAGTGTCACGTGTCGGTAACAAGGTGGACATCACAACAAATACAACTACAAGAAAGAGATGAGGTACAAGTAAAATCATATTTCTAGCAAAGGGAATACATTAATATTGTGTAGATACCAATTACACCCAGCCTACAACAACGCAATGTCGTAAAAACATTACAGACACAACCAAAAGACACGAGTCACGAATCACCAAGCAAAGTCCTCATTGCCACCAAGACTTGATCTACAATTACAGGGCCTCAGACCTTAGCCACCATGACATTCTCCGTCACTGTCTTCACCATGGAAATCGAAATACCGATGTGTCCCATAATGTCAATACACAAAGAAGCTTCGTGTCGTCACACCCTCCTGATGCCACCCGGGCTGAAATCAGGGCATAGACGACTGAATCCCATCCGATCCAGCAATCGACAAGCGTTAAGCACCCAATGAAGATCTCCGAAAGATCATTGCGGAACTCGTCAATGACCAGATCCATGACAGTTGGCAACAGGCAGAACACCATATTAGAGCAAAAAGAACTCAAGTACCGCACCACCCACTGGCTCCCAATAGTAGACCGGAGATCTCAGCGGGCACCGCCGCCATGACTTGCACCACGCGGAGATGAGTAGCTGAGCCGCACCGAGGCCCCTGAACCAGATGTCGTGCCGCCCTCGCGGCCACAGCGACACATAAGGCCATCGGAGAAATCCAGGCCCAGCGCCCATCTCCACCGGACGAACCACACCGTCCAGGGCCGCCGTGAAGCTCTGACCGGTGATCCTGCAACGCGAGAATGGATGGGGCCCCCTGCCATCAGTCGGGCGAGGAGGCTGAGGACCCGGCATTGCCGTTAGCCTCGCGACCTTTGACCGGGGGCGTCATTTAGCGGCAGCGCAGGGCGGAGGGCGGCGGGGGGGGGGGGCGGGGTGGGTAGGATCAAAGGGGAAAGGGGTGGCGGCTGTACTAGGGGTGCCCCTCCTATGACGACGCGTGGGCAGGAGTGACGAGCGGCTGAGTATAATTATATGACATACAAATGTCATACATAGCTAAATCACCAATCAGAGGTCACATGATCCAACATTACACTACAAGTGTCATTCACAAGGCACAATCCGAGTACGCATAGGAAGCAAATCTAGCCTAAGAGATCCCAAATAAAACGGAAATGTTAACGCCCACACGTGTGGCCGTTTGCACATCGCCCACACGCCTCCATTATCACTCATTTTGCCACGTATGAATAGATGACATCAGTAGATTTTTTTTTGGTTTCGGCTTAAAAATGTTGTATCTCCTAAATAAAAAAGTGAACTAAAAATCGGTTTTCACCACTAAAAATCGGCGAGATCTTCAAAACTAGACCCCATGTTGATATGTTTCGACGAATTTTTTTTTTGCCAGAAGTTGCCATGATGTTTACACTGCAGTTGCCATAGGGCTTAAACTAAAGTTGCCATGTGGCAATTTTAGTTTGTAGATCATGGCAATTTTAGTATTTTGATGATGGCAACTCTAGTACTTTGACCATGAAAATTATTGTTTTGTATGAACCATGGCAATTTTACGTGCATGTATCATGGCAATTTTAGTTTATGGTTCATGGCAAGTCTAGTTTCTTAATTCCCCGTTTTATAAATGTCAAAATTTACTTTTAAATGTAGAAGAAAATAGTTGAAACATATCATGACAACTTCAGTGTAAACATCATGGCAATTCATATGCAATAGACATGGCAAAAAATATTTCATCAAAACATATCAACATGTGATCTAGTTTCGAAGATCTCATCCCGAGGGATTTAATGGTGAAAACGGATTTTCAATCGGATTTTTCGTTTAAGAGATAAAACATTTTAAAAACTGAAAATCCAAAAAGATTCCTGCATGCATGCATGCGATGACGTGGTAATCTGTTTACATTAGAGACGTGTGGTGCGTCTCCCTTCCTGCCACACGTGTGACAGTTAGCGCGACCCATAAAATAAGCAAAGACGTCCACCATGCATATTCCCAGGTTACCAACCGAGGATCCCATCTATTGATCATCAGACAAAGTAACATAGAAATGAGAACGCTCTTTGTAATATCCCACTGGAGAAGCGTGGTCTCACCTGCACCTATCTCATAGGTACCTGTTGATGGGAATATGCTCTAGAGGCAATAATAAAATGGTTATTATCATATTTCCCGTTCATGAAAAATGTTTATTATTCATGCTAGGATTGTTTTGACCGGAAAGTTAAATACATGTGTGAATACATAGCCAACACAATGTCCCTAATGAGCCTCTACTAGACTAGCTCGTTGATTTAAGATGGTTAAGGTTTTCTAACATAGACACGAGTTGTCATTTGATAATGAGATCACATCATTAGGAGAATGATGTAATGGACATACCCAACCGTACGTTTAGCAACATATCGTATCGCTTAGTTATTTGCTACGAATTACTTCATGTCAAGTATCTGCTCCTTAGACCATGAGATCATCACATTCCTGGACACCGGAGGAATAACTTGTGTGCTATTAAATGTCACTTCGTAACTGGGTGATCATAAGGTGCTCTACAGGTATCTCCAGAGGTGTCTGTTGGGTTGCATTGACCGAGACCGAGATTTGTCGCTCTATGGGATGAAGAGATCTCTAGGCCCTCTCGGTAATACAACATCATAAGAAGCTTCATGTGACTAATGGGTTTAGTCACAAGATCTTGTATTCCGAAACGAGTACAGAGACTTGCCAGTAACGAGACTGAACTAGGTATGGAGATACCGACAATCGAATCTTGGACAAGTAACATATCGCCGGACAAAGGGAATTACATACGGGATTAATTGAATCCTCGACATCTTGGTACAACCAATGAAGATCTTTGTGGAATATGTAGGAACCAATTATGGGAATCCAGTTTCCGCTATTGGATGAGAGGTGTCTCCGTCATGTCTACATAGTTCTCGAACCCGTAGGGTCGCACGCTTAACGTTCGTTGACACTAGAGTAGTATAGGGATATTTGATGTTGGTAACTGAATGTTGTTCGGAGTCCCGGATGTCACGAGGAGTTTTTGAATGGTTGAGTGATTGCTTGTATCTGCGTTGGTAGTTCCACGAAGAGGAGAGGATGAAGTAGCATAGCAACAGTAAGTATTTCCCTCAGTTATGAAACCAAGGTTATCAATCCAGTAGGAGAACCAAGCAACACTATGTAAACAACACCTGCACACACAAAAAGAAGTTGTAACCCAACACATAAGAGGGGTTGTCAATCCCTGCTCGGTATTGAGATAGATTAAATTGTATAAGATTTAATACAAAGTGCATCAAGGTATTTTTGGATTAATATATATGAAAATAATATGATAGGAAATAGACCCGGGGGCGGTAGATTTCACTAGAGGCTTCTCTCAAGAAATAGCATATGCTGGGTAAACAAATTACTCTTGGGCAATTGACAGAAGAGCAAATAATTATGAAGATATCCAAGGCAATGATCATGTATATAGGCATCATGTCCAAGATTAGTAGACCGACTCCTGCCTGCATCTACTACTATTACTTCACACATCAACCGCTATCCAGCATGCATCTAGTGTATTAAGTTCATGGAAAAACGAAGTAATGCAATAAGAATGATGACATGATGTAGACAAGATCTATTCATGTAGGAATAGACCCCATCTTTTTATCCTTAATGGCAATGATACATGCGTGTCATGTATCCTTCTGTCACTGAGATTGAGCACCGCAAGATCGAACCCATCACAAAGCACCTCTTCCCATGGCATGAACAATCAATCTAGTTGGCCAAACCAAACCAAAGTTTCGGAGAATAAATACGAGGCTACAACAATCATGCATAAGAGAGTTCAACAAAGACTCAAATAATATTCATGGATAGATCTGATCATAAACTCACAATTCATCGGATCCCAACAAACACACCACAAAAAGTCATTACATCAAATATATCTCCAAGAACATTGTATTGAAGATAAAAGAGAGAGAAGAAGCCATCTAGCTACTGCCTACGAACCTGTTGGTCTTTGGTAAACTACTCACGCATTATCGTAGGGGCAAGGGTGATGATGAAGAACCCCGTCGTGATCGTTGACCCCTCCGGCAGAATGCCGGGGAAGCCTCTAGGTTGGATCTTGTGGTTCTGGAACTTGCGGCGGCTGGAATTGTGTTTCGACGACTTGCCTAGGGTTTTTTGGATTTTAGAGTATTTATAGAGACAGAGGTCGGTGGAGGGGGTGCCTGTGGGCCCCACTACCCACTAGGGCGTGCCTGGGGGCCCTGGCGCGCCCTGGTGCCTAGTGGGCCCCATAGGCCTCCTCTGGTGCACTTCTTGGGCCTCCTGGTGTCTTCTGGGCAGAAAAAATTCTCCAAAAAGTTATGTCGCATTTGGACTCTGTTTGGATTTGCCATTGTGTGAAGTATAAAACAAGAAAAAAACAACAATTGGCACTGGGCACTATGTCAATAGGTTAGTCCCAAAAAATGATATAAAGTTGCTAGTGAATGAGTATAAAACATCCAAGAATGATACTTTAATAGCATGGAACAATAAAAATTTATAGATATGTTGGACATTTATCATTGATAGGCAAAGATTTATATATGGAAAGCTGTTTTCAAGGTTCCGGAAAAAGTTCGATTTTTTCTGGTATTGTACCAGGAAGCTTCCAGAAGGTTTCGGAGACTTCCGGAGGAGTCCGAAAGTCCACCAAGGGTTCCACCACGTCCCTAGGGCCAACATAGGCTGAGGGGAGGCGCCCTGGCCATATTGGGCCAGGCGCCCCAAGCCCCCAGAGGCCCATGCGGCTAAGGACGAGTTGGAAGGAGAGTCCAACTAGGAGAAGGATTGGACTTGGAGTCCAATTCCTTCTCCCTTGGTGCTAGCCCTAGGAGGAGAAGGGTTGGACTCCTAGCCCCTCCACACCTATATATTGAGGGGAGGGGACGCACCAAAGGTACACAACAGCTTGCTGCCTCGTCTCTACCTCCGGACACACTACACGACCGCGTAGCGCTTAGTGAAGCCCTGCTGGTATTCCGACTCCACCACCACGTCGTCGTGCTGGTTGTGGTCCCATCTACTTTTCCGTCTTCTATTGCTGGATCAAGGAGGAGGAGACGTCACTGAGATGCACGTGTGCTAAACTCGAAGGTGCCATCCATTCGGCCCTAGAACGGTTGGATCATGATTGGATCGCGAAGAGTACAACTACATCAGCCACGTTATATACGCTTCCGCTTTCGGTCTACGAGGGTATGTAGACACACTCCCCTCTCATTGCTATGCATCTACTAGATTAGATCTTGGGTGTTCGTAGGAAATTTTAGATTTTCATGCAATGTTCCCCATCACCTGCATCTAACAGTGTTGTAGTATCTGTGAGCCTTTAGCAATCTCATTACGATGGATATATCAAGACTAACAATAGCTAATGGGTTGGATATGGCTAAGTGGTGAGGTTGCAGCAAGCACTAGAATTTGTAAACCATATATTCCTATGAATACTAGAACAAGATGAGTAATTCCTACGCATAAGGGGTTCGCAACTAGAATGATCAAGAAGTGATCCGGAACACCAACCTACTAGTCAATCATAACCCCACTGTATCCTCTTCTTGATCCCAATCTCACAGGAAGAGAAAATCACGGTACACACATAGTTGGAATGTTTTAATAATTAATTGAAGTTTAATACAACTGAAAGTTATAAATTTCCAAGTTGTCCATAACCATGGACATGACTTTTCGAAATATTTAACCCTGTAGGGGTGCTCCAACTCGTCCATTATAAACTATCACATGCACATGTTGGAAACCTCAACAACGTGTTAGCACAAAGCATCCTAGGAGTCCGGTGTAACAAGTACTCGACGTAATGTAAAACTAGTCCAAGTGATCAAGGGGGTCCCATAAACCACGCACATGTTAGGAGCGCTCATCGAGAAACATAACACTAGTATTACAAAAACTAGGGCGGCAAGAGTGGAACAAAACACCAAGCAAAAGACCAAAACTTACACCCTTTACCAAGTGTATAGATCAGTTAATTAAATAAGCATGATATTATGATATCCAAGATATCCATGTCCCAAACATGGAAAAACCTACACATGTAAGTAGCAAAGCTATAAGAGGGACTGAGCAAGCGGTAACACAACAAAACAAAGGTTTGCATAGGTGGTGGATGTTAAAGGTTGTATCATGGCAATTGGGAGGGTTACAAACATGTGATAGATAGCGAGACCAAATAGCATTGCGACATCTAGCAAACAAAGCTAGTAAAGGTATCCAAGGTAATGAGCATCTTGCCTATGAGATCTTCAGTGGAATGGTAAATCTGCTCCTTGGGTTAGTAATCGCTTGGTTCCTCAAACTCCGAAATGTTTCCCGAATCAAAACGAAAAGGAGAGAACCAATATTGTAAAGAAATAAGGCATGTCATTTATTAATCAAACAAATGCATGTCATTTTAATGGTTTTGGAATGGAAACAACAACTAGCAACATTAAATGAAGCCTTAATCCACTAGTGGAGTGAATCAAGTGAAACTTCAAGTTTATTTTGTTATGTTAAAATTCTAGACAGAACACCATCAACATATATAAGTTGTTAATGATGCATGGGCATGGAAAATTCATGATCCACACAAGATGCTGGCTCAAATGCTCAAAATGATTGCAAATAGGATGACTGGTTGCGCTACTTTATTTTCGTATGGGGACAATCTCACATTGTCTTCTCCAGCATGCCTATATTCTTCATGTATTCTCTCTTTCTATCCCCAAGACAGTGATATAACAAATTAATTCCTACCTCAATCATTGTTTTTGGAGGAAATATGGCTCTGAGGAAAATGTTATTGCTTTGATTGCTTGGGATAAAGCATGTTTACCAAAATCCCATTGTGCCCTAGGTATACTCAACATCAACACTCGTAATGAAGCTCTGCTCATGAAATATTTGCACAAGTTTTTGAACAAGGAAGACACTCCATGGGCCAATATTATTTGGGAGACATATTACTCCAACTATGCACCTAGTCCCAGAGTTGTGGGATCTTTTTGGTGGAAAGCTATTCTCAAACTCATTCCCATATATAAACAACAAGCTCTCTTTATTCCTGGCTATGACAACACAATTCAGTTCTAGCATGACAAATGTTATGATAATCAACGGCAACAAGCCTGAGCTCTACTCCTACTGCATCGAAACTGGAATTTCTCTGCAGGAAGTTCAGGCTCTGGATAATTTGGAAGAACTCTTCTATAGACCATTGTCTATTCAGGCACACCAACAATTTCTCATTCTTAGCTCTGTTGTCCAGAACCGTGTTAATCTGGATGTGAATGATAGATGGACCCAACGCTGGAGCTCTAATAATTATTCCTCTCTCAAGATGTACAAGGCCCTGGTGAGCCCTAGTCAAGCTTATATAATCTTCAAACTCGTTTGGAAAAGTTCTGCATAGCTCAGGCGCAAAATCTTCTTTTGGCTACTGCTCCATGACAGAATCAACACCAAGAATTTACTTCACAGAAAAATTGTTGGAGATATGCCCTAGAGGCATGTATGATGATATTTTCTATGTGTTTATGAATAAAGATAGTCCTTGGATATTATCAATGATGTGTATCAGCAAGTACGTGACTTGTTTTTGAGACTATGCATTGTATGATGATTGTCCTAAAAGGTCCCTAGTCGAAAGGACTGTGTGGACGCGCAACCGACTAGACTAGCATATGACACGATGGATGGCTCAGTCTCACTAGCCATGGAGCATTGGATGCTAACCGGATAATCACTACTAGGGAAAACCCTAGCAGCAGCGCGGGTTTTAGGCCTATCAAGATGGCTGGCAGTGAGCGCCATCTGCGGGCGCTAACTAAAGGTTAGCGATGGCGCATGCGTTAACCCACGCTACTGCTATATCAACTTAGTAGTAGCTCTTTCTCAGAAGAGCACTACTGGTAATTACTAGTAGCGCTTCTCCCTGCCCGCGCTACTACTATTATTTCATATTTTATTTCTTTTTTATTACATGTTGTATTCATACACCTTTATACAAGTTTTCATACAACAGGAATTTAGAGATTGTTTTTACATCATAATGAGTTATTACATCAGGGGGTGAAAGAACCGCGGACTAGTTTCAAGTGGATGGACATCCACTTGAAACTAGTCCGCGGTTCTTTCACCCAATGATATAATAAATATCATCATCATCATATCATTAACAACTTATCATCATAATACATCATTGTCATATAACACCTCCTCATGATCATTGTTTTCATCAATGAGACATCACATAGCAAATTGGTCACTAGTCATAATCACAACTATTCCTCATCATCAACTATAACACATTGTACCACATAATAAACATATTGTACCTCATAGGTCCTACTACATTCTCTTAGGACCTACTATATTCTCTAAGATGAAATATCAAAAAACAAGATAGCCCCTGACTCTCCATTATGGAGAATGGAGATTATCCTGTCTCCAATTCTTGCCTTTAAGCAATGTTGCTTCCAAGAACATCCTTACGAATGTCCAAACATTTTTTCCATTCTTTGATTAGCATGTGTTCACCGGTTTTAGAAATCCGATATGCACAGGTGAGATCCGTAGGATGACCTGGCTGTATGTTCAGAACTTCAAGGCGACCATTCTGATACATTAGATGAGGCACGCAATCCATCGGTATTTTCTGTTGAAAAACATAGTAATAACTTCGTAGTTAGCAATGATGTACTAGTTTTAGTAGTATGCAAAAGATGCACGGATGTCGTAATAGTAAAAAATCTTACCAGGGTATCTCCATAGAAGTTACCGTGGTTCAACACGTGCACTAGTGGCACGTATTCACCATAATTTGGAGGAGTTCGATAATAGGTATTGTAATTCTCAAGATAAGTACAAAACGCGATCAGATGATTTTTCTCCTTATAAGTTAATTCGGAGCCATCGGTGTAGTGGGTTTTGTCTACCATCTTTCACACATTCTTTGAAGAATGAAAATAAGCTGTCAATGGAAATAAGCTGTCAACTATTTTGAAATAAACAATATAAATTAGTTAATAACTATGTTTGAGAAACTCACATAGCGGTAAAATCGGAAGCGTATCAACAAGGACCCAAATGTCCATATTGTCTTGCTCGATGTCAGGATCACCAAGATCCATGGTGATAATCATACCCTCATAAAAACCATACATTTTGCAAAGTGCTTCCAAATTTTGGCAACCAAAATGGGTTACGCTCTGAGAATTGTACATATTTACTTCAAAATCCATATCATGATGGGTCCTTAGGTGTATTTTCTTTGTTTCAAAATTTTCATGGTCTTCAAAACCCATCCTCTCCAAGACATAGCGTCTTGCATGGCATGGTATAAGCTAGTCAAATTGTAAAAGATGAAAATTAGACGTTGAAATAGTTGAAGTCGTGCTTAATTATGAAAAAACAATTGTCGTCTGTGCGTACCGTTTCAACATCGAAGGTCTCCTCGAGCTTAATGCTGAAGCGCCGATCTTCGTCCAGGTGAGGGCACCTGTCGCACAGACCTAGGTCATCGTGGCACCAGCTGCACTCCCCCGGGAGACTATCGTCGTCCGAGTACGACATTTCCTACGTTCATAATTCAAAGATTAAACTTGTACAATTAAATATATGTACTAAAAAACCTAAATTAGATCATTATTTTTCGAGAAAATCCAGGCCACTCGATATTTCCTACATATTCTAGCACAAGTCATGCCAGAATTCACAGAAAAATCCGGCATGACCTTTGCTAAAAAAGGACATCGAGCGCCTAAAATTTGCCGGAACGGAAATTAATCAACACTCCGGCAAAACATAGGCCACTCGGAGGTGTAACCTGAACATGACCGGCCACTTGGGCAACCACATATCCTATTTGAGCAACACAAGATATACATGTTTTTATCTACATCATATATATCTTATAGGACTCATATTGACATGGAGATTTGGCTGGTCTCACCTCGAGGTTGGAGGGGGGTGGTGACGGGGACGACGGTGGGGATGATGGAGGGGCTCCTCGATTTCTGCAAAAGCAAAAACCCTATAAGTTATCACTAATACATTTCGAATAATTGCTTAAACTAAAAAAATAACAAAAAATATGACATTGTTCGACTAGTTCTTACTAAATATAAACTTACTATAAATAGAAAAAACTAGTTCTTTCTAAAAATAAAGTAGTTCAACTAGTTATATTAATTTTCTTACTAAAAATACATTAGTTCTATTAATTCAACTAGTTCAACTAGTTTAATAATTTACTTACTAAACTAGTTCAACTAAAACTAAACTAGTTCAACTAGTTAATTAATTTACTTACTAATTATTTTAAACACTTACTAAAAATCACTACTACTAAAAATCACTACTACTAATTAACATCTACTACTACCAAAAAACAACTACTAACTACTAATTAACATCTACTACTACTAAAAATCATTATCTATGAACCCTAAATTAACATCTACTACTACTAAAAAACATCTACTAACTAAGCAGAGAGAGAGGGGGTGGGGGGCTTATAGAGAGGGGAGAGACAGTGGCAGGGAGGTGCTGGGCGACGGAGAGGTAGGGGTGGCACGGGCGGGCTCAAGATCGGGAGGCGGCGGTCCTCGGCGGGCTCGGGCTTCGGCGGTGAGGTCGAGGATGGTGGCAGTGAGGTCGAGGGCGGCGACGGTGAGGTCGAGAGCGGCGGCGGGCGGCGGCGGTGAGGTTGAGGGCGGCCTCGGGCGGTGGCGGTGAGGGCAGGCTCGGGCTCTGGCGGCGGCGATAGAGGAGTTAGGAGAACAGGGGGGAGAGAGGGGGAAGCAGGACTTAGTGAAATTTTGATCCCGCGGGTGGTTAAGTCGAACTAGCAGTAGCGCACTTTAGGAAACGCGCTATAGCTAATTTAGCTATAGCGCGTCTTAGAGAAAAACGCTACTGCTAAGTCTAAGCACGCATCAAAAATATACATTGGTCATCATTGATCTTTTTGTATAGAATCTAAATAGTCAACATGAATCCTCACAGTACCTGTATAGGTACTGGTGAAGATCATATTGCAGCCACAAATCCTACACATATAGTTCAATGAAGACCAAGTGCTCGAGATAGTTTGAGAAGTAACATATTTAAGGTGGTAAACACCTTGTTCGCTTAGCAGTATGAGACTAAACTTAGTTACGTGCAATACTTAGCAACAACGAGTTTTGAAGAAAAACACTGCTACTAAGTACTTTAGCAGTAGCGCGTCTAGGGAAGGGCGCTACTACTATATCTAGCCTGGAGGCAGCGCCGTGGCAATTATAGTAGTAGCGCTTGTTTCACCTAGAGCGCTACTGCTACCGGGTTATTAGTAGCGCGGTTTCCTCAAGCAAGCTACTGCTAATTACCAGTAGCGTTTGTTTTTAAACAACGCCTGTAGCGACCCGACCTTAGACGGTCAAGTCTCTGTGCTTAAGTGTCATCCCTGGATCGGTATGCTGACACACACAATACTCGAGGATTTATAACAGAGGTAAATCACATGTATAAAATAACGTAAATACTGTTACCTCAATCCAAATAGCGGAAGTAACAAGGTTGTGGATTCCCATCAACACCAACGGGAAAGTTGAGTGTAGAAATTGTAACCCTAACGTATCACTTACTCGTCGTAAGATTCCTGCAACATGAGACGTTGCAGCCACAAAGGGTCAGTACATTGAATGTACTGGCAAATTCACACCATAGGATAATGATGAATAATAACTATCACTACATGCATATTTGGCTGGTGGAAAAGCTCTATGGTTATAATGTTTTTGCGAAAAGCCAATTTTTCCCTACTGCAAAGGAATAGATTTTAATTTAACTATCATGGTGGTTGAAACATTGAGAAGGTATAACCCCAACTTAATCCCAATTAAAGTAGTTAACAACCCAACAATATTAATTAAGAGTGATGAGATACATGTGATAACTCAAGTACTAGATATTCAGAATTGTCCATAACTGGGGACACGGCTAACCATGATTAGATTGTTCACTCTGCAGAGGTTTGCGCACTTTTCCCCACAAGACTCGATCGCCTCCGTTGATTTTTTCGCACTGCATGGTGTTTGAGAAGCGGATGACCGAGACACAGTCTTTCAGAAACATTAACTCTCTACTCAGGGTAGACCATACCAAACCTACAAAACCCACTACCTGCTGATCTACCCCTTCAAGAGCTTCACGTAACTTACTCAACTATGCTAGAGCCCATAATAGCTTGTGGCTGCACACGGAAGTTTCTAGCATGAGTCATCTCAGTTCCCTTTGAGTCCGGGTGGCGGTCCATAGGAAGATCACACGGGTACCCCGGGATTTCCAAAAAAAAAACAGACAACACTGGGTTCACCAGGTGCCTCAATCCAGCCAGATGTGTATTAAAGTTGCCACCTTAAGTTGAACCATTAATTAACAATCTCACATCTTTCATGGATTCACTCAAACCCAACCACGTCTACGAGCATAGCATAGCAGTATAAGCAAAGCGTAGAAGTAACTCCCAAGGGTTTGATATAACAGGGCAATAGGTTCTACCTCAACAACTACTTCCCAATACCCACATGTTATCAATCCTACTCATGCAATGTTTGAGGGTGAAACTAATGCATAAAAACTGGGTATGAAAGGGATATGATCAAAGTGTGAACTTGCCTGCAATGTTGATGAAGAAGATTCGCACTCAAAACTCTTGATAGTTCTACTCGTCACACTCCGGTCAATCTATCGTAAGCAATCAATAGTAACCACACATAAGCAATCACTCAAAAGATCGGGAAGAACGAAGAAGACGATTCAGAAAACAT